>JAWPHD010008981.1:0-109001 GCA_037043455.1 Cyrtodaria siliqua | reverse complement strand
GCTTATAAAACACACACTAATTATGTTCGCAAACATTACACACCAAACATTTCTGAATATTTACTAATTAAAGCAGGATTGTTTGATGGCATTCAGTCGCGGTACAAAAAAATTTTACTATGGTCAAAACCAAATGCGTTAATGGAAGTCACTTGATCGCAGAAAAGGTAAATACGGTTGGTCCCACTTTATTTACAAATAATAATTTAAGCTTTTTTTCTTCAAACTCACGAATGTATTATTACAGACTTCTTAGTGTCTATGCTCATGTTTTCATGTATATATTTCACTGAATAAAAGTCAGACAGTTATTTGGTTATGCTCAATATCTGCTTACTTACGGACAGTGTCCCTTTAAGAGTTCTTATAAATTAATAATTAATAAATCTAAATAAATCTTGATGATTTAGCAACAAAAAAGAGCAGAGTCGTCAAGTTTTCGAGTCCGAACATTTTCATGAACAATAATTAAATCCAAAGTTACATGCCACTTATTGTAATGCTTATGCACATTTCATATGAAACTGATGTTTTCACCAATCAACTCTTCCAGCTCGCCTCCAGTGTAACACTACCGAGCGCTTTAATGTAAGTTACCTAATATTCTACAATTTGTGATAGTTCTCTTTAATAGCACTTGTTGCAGATATTGTAGTAGTTTACTCAGGTATAACGTAGGCGTAGTATATTTTATTCCGACTTATTGAATAACTGTGTAAACAACCAACGAGATGCTTGCACTTGCGTGTAAGTATATACTGGGATGTTTAGAAGCGGGGATTAGATTTGTTGGAGTTTTGTTTGACTGTAGAGTCTGTTAGAATGAATAAATGAATGGTGTTTTCCGGCACGTCGACATATAAATAGGTCATATTGTGTGCAGATGAAGAAATTAAGTAGTAATTAAAAATTGACGTAAATATATAAAGATAAAACTATTTCCAAATAAGGGATGATATGGTAGTAATATAAACTATATATGTAAATCAACAAATGCCTGTCAACGGATATATAAACAAGTAAATATATGTAAGAACACTTATATAGTCTGATTTCTACTAGGAAATCTAAAACAACACTAAAATCCACAGCATCAAATAACTCTTTCATAGTATTAACATTGTAGTACATTCGACGCATAGGATCAGTCTACACATTCCAACAATATGTGTTTGACCGTTAACGGAGCAAAGCAGGGTATACCTTCTGATAGTTGCTCAGCTTGTAATAAATATGAATGAGTATAACCTATATGCCCTATCCTGCAACGGGCTAGCACAACTTCTTTTCAACGAATGGGTCGAGTCTGTTAGAATTACTATACAGCTATACGATCAGACATTAAAATGGGGTAGCTTTAAAGCTTATTAAGGCGTGTATTTAAGAGTCTGGACTTGTTATTTATTAATGCCCTGGTGACAGTGTCACACCAGTCCCTTATGAAACTAGAACGGTGTTCCATGGAACACTTGTGTCGCCTGCCATGTGCTAATTTCAGTTATGAGCTTGGTTAGGTTGCAGGTTAAAGTTTTATGAAAAGGGGAATAACTCTGCCAAAATGAAAGTCGGAGTTATTGGACATGCTTAACAACATTCATAGAAGTAAGAGATGAAGATGCGTGTGAAATTAGTCCAAATACTTTTCAATTATGGCCAAGGTTAGGTTGCAGGTTAAAGTGTGACGGACGGATGACGACGACCGACAAAGTGATCCCCAAGTGTCTGCCATGCTATGCAGGCGACACAATAACTAAGCACAAAGTTAACTGTAACAGTAAACAACAATGTTATATATGGTATCCGAATTTAATGACATCCTTTACATCTCAGATAAAGCATAAAATCATATTCTAACAAAAACATTTCAATTTGATAAAACGGCCAATAATACTTACATCTGACTCAGTTAATACATATTATGTAACATACACATATAATTTTTATATTATTATCACATACATATTTATACATGTATAATTATGCATAATCCGAGCCTTCTCTGACCTTACAGCTCTTTTTATGATTTTGATATTTCATCTGGCTGTGTACTCTTGTCACTACACCTTTAGAATGTCCTATTGGTTAAAACCAGCTAAACAGATCCAGGAGTGTCTATCTTCATTCTATCCAACAATATCAGGTACGACAGCACATAGCAAGTAATAAAAGAAATCTTCTATTCATATTTGACGTCCAGGCACCCTGAAATGCACGTCCAGGCACAGTAGGTCATCTCCTTGTCTCAGTATTCCTCATTCAGAATTTATTTACCAGTCGTAACTTTACAACTAAGGAATTTGATATAGGACAGTATACAACACTGTCATCATTGAATAAAGAATTACCATGTATGGGTGGGGGAGCCAGGCGCGTATCCAGGCATACGCACGTATGCCAATGCGTACAATTCGTCAGAAAAAATAAAAGTTCAAAATGCCATATTAACGCTGACATATAGCTTGAGAACGCATCATTTGCTATTAATTTTCAAAATATTCTTGGGGAGGCCCCACAAAACCCCACCCGCAGGAGGGGCAAACCACTCGCAGCGTCGACTCGCTGCGTTGCTGCTCGGTTCGCAGTTACGCTTCTCATATCTGGCGTACATTTTAAAATGCTCCAGGTACGCCCCTGGGAGCATACAGAAGAATTGCAGACCCCCGGTTTACAATGTAGTCACATTACACAGCATTTACGGCGTAGCCACGTTACCACATATGCATACGCAGGGTCAAGATGCAGATTCTTAATGAGCACGACAAAATGAAAATGACAGGGGGGTCATACCCCTCTGCCTCTGGCGGGATATGCAGTGGTTCTATTCTATACCAGGGAACCACAGGGGGTTTGTTTGTAGGATATATGCTTTATCTATACCTGATTCGATACACACTGGGGCTGAAGTCGCAAAATCTTTTGTCAACAAATACATACTTAAGCATTATAACAATGTAGCACAAATGAAGATAAGAATAAATATTTTAAATAAATGACCCTAAATTCCAGTGGCAGTTTGTAGATTGCAAAAAATTAGTTACCTCAAAACTTATTTACAGCATGAATTAAATAAAAAGTTAAATAATGCACCTATCAATTTTTCCCCCTACCTGGGGATGTGTGGGTTGTTGGGGTGGCAGTGGGCATATCCAGGGGAATTTAACAATTAGATAAGATGTACACGTCATCCATAGCAGCAACAAGTGTCCAATTCCTCAGGGTCTACCAATATACTCAGTATCAAACACCCCCATGTTGGTACCGGGTTCTGTCTAATTCCCTACCTCGGTATCATCGATCGTTGATGTCCGATCTCCAGGAATTGAATTGAAATGGGTTTTACGGCGCATCCAACACATGAAAGGTTATACTTATGGTGGTTCACAAGAATGAACATGCCAGGCTCATCCTCCATTTATATCAAGATACAATGGGCCTAGAACCTTCCAACCTGCAGCACTCCATTTATGATGGAGCAACTGCATCACTCCAAATATTTACGATGGAGCCGTGTTTCCATGTTTGCATACAAGGTGACATGATGAAGATCTTGAATGAGCATGATAACCAATAATGACAAAATTGACATGAAGAAAGGGGGTTGAGGTCGAGGGCCTGCCTCTAGTGGGATTTGTTGCAGCAGTCCTATTTTACCCCGTCAACCACAAGGGGTTTAATCTTAATCTCCAGTGTATGCCCCCATTGATACATGCATAAGAAACAATACAAAAGTAGGATATTAAATAGAACCCTGGCAGACATAACCCATTAAAAAAAAAAATAACATTGTTTAATAAATGCATTTATTATGCCTCACGAAAAATGCCCACGCTAAATCCAAACAGACAACAATGTGTAATTTCTTACTATCTGATGTGACGGTCATATTGCAGGGTGATCATGGCGATAGTAAAAAAACTTATTGTATGTGCAGCTTTGATGCGCATTGGTGTGCGTACTGTTCTGGCGAAGTCATCGGCTCAGTATGGTGAAATTGCTATTTTTAACTCATAACTTCAAAAGTACATCAATAAACTACCACTCATTTTCTTAGTTATTTCCAATCCAATGAGATAACTTTCATAGCAACATATCAAAAGAAGTTGTTTTGAAGAAAAAAGTATCGGGCAAAGTGAAATCTATATTGAAAATGAGCCTTATTTTGGTCAGATTGGATTTCGGTATATCGGTAATAAAATAAATATTGCATTCATGAGAGGGTGATAGTTAGAATATTACCCTCGGGATATGATCATCGCCCTAGGCAAATCTGAGGGTGATAATCAATATACAAAATATCAAAATAAGATGTGATATTTATATAGTAGGTGGTCTTACGACGCTTTTAGCAATTCTTCTGTCATATATCACAACGGTGTCTACTTGTAGAAGTGATCTCTAGGTTCAACTTTACAATGTTGCCACACTGGAATACCACGCCGTAGGCACATGACATGATACCCCACCCAGATGCAAGGCCGACCAGTCCTATTGTTTGGGGCGCTTGTTTCAGCCAAAGGTTTTTTGGACTTTTTAGATAAAATGAATCTATCACCTAAATAAGTCATATATCAGTGAAACAACCATTTTCAGTGGTAAATAAAAATACCTTACTTTTCAAAATCGGTTGAGAAATAAAAAATGCATGCGCTAAAGTTGTTTTTGATGGGGCATTTTCAATGCAAAATTCTGCTGCATGAAAAATTTGAAAAATATTTTTTTTAAGAATTTGCATCCACAAATGGTTTTAAATTGTTGGATATTAGTAAATTAAGACACCCTGGAAGTTTTATAGCAAAATATTAAGTATTACTGAAGTTATTTGACATTTCTTAATTTTCTGCTGTCCCACCAACAAGGAATTTATATAGGAAAGGACCCATCAAAAAATCATTTTGGCTGTAAAATATTTATTTCTCAACCGATTTTCAAAAGTAAAGTAGTTTTATTTACCACTGAAAATGCAGGTTCTAATGATATTTAACTGATGTTCGTATTATTTAAATTGCTTGAGTTACTGCAGAAAAACCTTTGGCTGAAACAAGCGCCCCAAACAATAGAAGTCTCCTTTATATACTGACTGTCAAGCAAATGGAACTACTATACCATTTTTAGAAAGTCTTTGGTATTATCCGGCCGTGGAGGTTATATGGCGCCAAACAGGAAGGAACATTCTATAATAAACACTTCATTTACGATGAACCACTTTCCCACGTTTATCTACACAGGGTCATGATGAAGACCTTTAAATTAAATATGCATGACAAAAAAATGACAAAGCTAGAATATCAAATCCAAATATAGTACACAGATAAAGTAGGAGTTCAAGACAATCCATGTACGTACAAACAATTCGCTTAATGAAAAACCAGACAGACATTGACATCACATAAGTAGTCAAAACAGATCAATCCTTTTATCCCTGCATCCACAAAATAGACTCCTCTCTTCTATTAGTCGGGTCAAGCTAATGTGGTAAATAGGGGGTGCAAGTGGTAAGGTCACATGAATCACAAAGACCAGAATAATTAAGTCAGATATTACTTTTCATACATTATCATATAAAATCAGACATAGCAATGGAAACAAACTGTTGCCTACAAAACTGAACAGTGGAGCAACAACTGACAGATAAATATCACTGATCCAGTAGTATTACAGACTTCCACATATTTATACAGTATCACATGAAAAGGACTAGTTTGTTCACTAAACAATTGAATTGAATTGGGGATTTAAGGCGCACCAACACATAAAAGGATATATGGCGCCTAACAGGAATGAACATGCCAGGCTCATCCTCCATGTACATCAAGATAAAATATGGAGAATGGGCCTAGAACCTTCTCACCTGCAGAACTGCAGAGTTGCTGCAAAGTCTATTGTAGACACTCCATTTATGCTGGAGCCACGTTTATTGTTTTCTGCCACTGCTCTAGTGATGTGAGCAAGATGGCACCTGAAACAATGCAGGGGTCATCATGAAGACCTTTAATGAGCATGAACAAAAAATGATAAAATAAACATGAATTTTTTTTGGGGGTGGGGGTTTAACCCTCTGCCTACCCCTCCAACGGGATCTGCAGTGGCCCTATTCTTTGCCCCGTAACCACATGGGGCCTTAATATAGGTAACTGAAAAACTAAGGTAGTCTTTAAAGGGGCTTGCCTCCAGAATTGGTCTAAAATTAATATTTCTTTGATTATTGTTATATTGTTACATAGAAAAGACAACTTCTACAACAGGCATAAGCCATATTTAAAACAGTTAACATGTCAAAAGATAAATTTTCCGGAAATTTCCCAAACAGTCAAAATTCTCGAAACTGTTCAATACATTTGCACCGAGTATGCCAACATTTTGTATCAAGTTTTCTGAATACAATGTTTATATTGTTAACAATGCGATTATCTGTTCCTGTGAAGAACGGTTTCGTTAATTTTGTCCTTTGTTTACATTATACTTAGTAAAACAAACTTTGATTGGATATAAAATTAACAAAACGTCAAACAACACTTCTATTTTGCAGAACATATATTCTTCCCAAGCCAAACACATATTCAAAGTCTATGAAATATTAATTTTTGAAACAAACTGGAGGAAGCCTCTTTAACAAGTGAGCAATAGTTAAGGCATAATTATTCTTATTCTAGATCATTCCCAGGCCGTAATTTAAAGGGACACACGGCAATCTTGATGTTTTAAAAACTTGTAACGTCCCATTAGTTTTCTGCATAACTTGCATTTGTTCAATCATTAATATTAATTATAAGAGTAGTATAAAGCAAATTGTTTTTGCATATTAATAACTTTTGATTACATTTCACCAATAATATATTCAAACCTATGGCAGGTTTTTTTTTTGGCTATTTTTATAGCTGAAATTAGATCATATTCTCAATGCCAAAACATATCTTTTTTTCCCAATTAAGAGGAAAAAATTCCCTTTTTTTTTTAAGTGTGCCAATCCAATGATTGGGGTTCAAAAGCTTAAATAAATGCTTCTGCTTATCTTGGTGTACAAAAAACAGTATTAAAGATATAATTATGAAAGGAATGCTTTACTTCATATTTTTCCGAATTTTATTAAAAATTGCGCTAAAATTTCCAATTTTATGAAAAATCCCGCTAAAATTCCCAATTCCAGGGGTACAGGTCATGTTCCCAAAATCAAGAAAAAAAGTCCTGTATGGTAGAATAACAAAAGTTGAAAAATTAAAATTGTATTTAAATATATGCAAGCAGATTTAAAGACAAAAATGATACTGGATTAATAAATTGATATGCTAGTTTTTAATGCTTGATAGACTTCAAGATTGCCATGTGTCCGTTTAAAAGGTTCTATGTAAACCAAAACATCTATATTAAATTTGGTTTCGAACTTCAAAATATTGTGTATCGCGTAGCTTAAAAAGCCACACTTGTGAAATAAATTTAATTTAAAGTTCACAGTATTTATAATGTTATATTTACATCGGAAATAATTTCTTAAGTAGCTTTATCACAATAAACAGAACATCACATATTCTTTATTTCTGACTTAAACAATTGTTTCTCGTCATAACATGAGGATGTACATAAAAGAGGACACCTGTACACCATCACATGCATTTTGATTATCAAACATTCGTTACAAATTTAAGGGAATACAACAGGCTTTTGGGTGGTGGGGTCTACATGTCTGACTTAAAACTGAAATATAATGACGTTCTTAATTTTAAAGGCCGTAAACATAATGAACGAGCCTACAAATTCCCCATTTTTCACAAGGCAATTCATTTTGTATCTTTAAAATATGTGCTTCCTAGGTGAATTCACAAGATTTTACGTCGGATTTCATTCAAAATATATGGTAAATTAAAATGTTAGGTCTAAACAACATGGTGCTAATGCCATAGTTTGATCAATATCAAATTTGAACTCTTTTTAAAAATTAATCATTTTCAACACATGTAAGGTTACATATGACGGTCGATTTTTTGTGGTGGAGGCAGACCACCCACTTTTTCTGGGTAGAACCAGTACTGTACACCTCCCGTCCTCCGTAAGAATCGACACTTCCTCACTTACAAGTCGAGCTCCCAGTGGGATTCAAACCCCCAGCAGTGAGAAGTGAAGGTTTACAATGCAACGTCGTTAACCATTCGGCCATGGAGACGCTTAAAATTATTCTAGAAAAAGCCTGATATTCCCCCGTTTAAAAAGCAATTACAACAATATTATAGATGATTACTTGGGAAATGGCACATACAACATTTAAATTATGGATTAACCCTTAACCCGCTACATATATATCATGGACTGTTCTTCCTTTGATTAACCCTTTCGCTGCCAAAGTCGAAGTCATTGATTTTACGACCAGTGTAGACCAGATCAACATGCACACTATGTGCAGGATTATCAGGGTTTACACTATTGACATGTCGCCAGTACTTAGATATCTCCGCCCTATTGCTGATGTCGGAGTATCTTGACAATAGTTTACATAACATAGCTGCACATGCTTTATACACGTCGGAGGTATCGGTCTGGTTTGATTGGTTGAAATGGATAAATGATTGACAACTGGCGACATGTTAATTCTCCACTCGTACGAAAGTTTTCCATAACGCTTTATATATAACATATATCTGGAAGGTCTGAATTCGACTTTTAGCAGACGACATTTGAAATTTGGCAGCGAAACTGTTAAGATTTATGTTACTCGCAGGCTGATCTGGGTTTACAATAGACGCAAAGGGTATTATAGTCATTCTTAGCGGGTTAAGGGTTAAAGGGATAGCTGGCAATTTGAAAGTCATTTTAAAAACCCAAGATTTTTACTGACCAATAATTTGCAATACTGTGATGATGCTGCTATAATATACCTAGTTATTTTTTCATATTTTTTTCATAATATGATACAAGGAAACCTATATACCTTAAGTATCAAACATGTTGAAAGAAAAAAATATGAATAACCTTTGTTGGGCAAGCATGCTTTCATTTGTACAAATAATTTAAAAGAAATTAACCTCAAATACCACACTATAAATACCACTTAAAGCCTTTGAGGCCAAAACAAATTAATATTTATGATTTTATACAACACATTTTTGCTAAGCTGACAAGCCTCCCGGACCTAACTTTTTTAAATAAATAATAATTAGACACATGCAGGGTTTTCACTAGGATTTTTCATTTGGGGGTCCAGGGAATCCTGGAAAACTATTTAAGGATCTCAACCCTGATTTTGGGAGTCCGATGTTTGAACAACACATTTTGGAGTATAATTGAATGTTGTTTAACGGCTCATCAACACAGTACAGGTTATTTGGAGCCGCCCCAGAGAGAGGGGAAGGATACATAGGAATCGGGGAACCTGCCCTACTCTTATTATCAAATAGTTTCCTTAACGTGCTCGGAGGATAGACCGATACACTGGACCGCCCGGTTTACGTCCCCATCCGACGGACGAGGCTAAGAAATTTTGGAGTATAACTCTTACCAAAACGTCATCATCATTATAGTGGTAGATACCATTCACAGTTCTGTAGTTTCAAATAAGATTTCTTAATATTTCCCAGTTTAACATTGCAGGACATATCACTTTCCCATTGTCAAGGTTAACCCATTTAATTCCTGCTTCCAGCTATCTTAGCATGTTCTGTCTTGCTTACTGTTATCATGCCGCATTGTGTTCGAAGATTTGAAAACCCATTACACCATGTCAATCCCTCGAACGCTTGACGCTCCAATATGCCGTTTTTATCAGAATAAAACAAATTGTGTTTTGTTGTGTGTTTAAGTATGTTATATTTGCAGTGATCAAGTGAACAAACTTAAATTAGCGAGGCAAAACATATTTTTCCTTGGTAATTTCTGTACATTTCCACTGAACGCTTGAAAAATTTATAAGCGTAGCAATATCGGCAGCTGAATGAATTGATTGAGCAGGCACTTTTATTTGTTATTTACTTTATTTTGAACAAGGGCCTACATGACATTTTAACTGAATTAGCGAAAATGTAGAAAAGTACCGAAATGGATATTTTACGGGAGCACGTCAGAGGACGCAGTACATTTAAAAATACAAGTCCTCTGGCAAAAATATGTGTCAGAGACGCAGAAAACCTGCGTCCAGGAAAGCCCTGCACATGGCAATCTTGAAGTTGTTATCAAATATTAAAATTATAAATATTATTTTAACTTTAAACCTACTTCCATATATTTAAATAAAATTTTGAGTTTTCTATTGTCTTCATTATTCTATCATAGGTTTAAATATATGAGTGATGCATTATAACCAAAAGTTAGTAATATGCAAACATTTTTTTTAAATCTATTCTAAAAATTAATATTAATGATTTGTCCATATACAAGTTATGTGCAAAACTAACGGGATGGCGCGAGTCTTAAAAAAATCAAGATTGCCGTGTGTCCCTTTAAGACTGGATATTAAGCACGAGGGCCAATTAGAGCACGTGCACCAACATTGAAGCGCACTATGATGATTTTAAATTTGTATTCATTACGTGGTCCCGCCTTAATTCCATTAAGCGATGGGAAAGCTTATATTTGCAGGATTTTATTACAGATATTTGGGCAATAAAACACGTTTAAAAACATATTGTACTCAAAAAATGTGATCACCTGTTTAAAAGTACATATTAAATGTTTTAATTTTAAAATACGCAAATTTTTAAGCCAAAATTAAGGTTTTATTTCATAACCCAGCCAACCCCGTTTTCGCTTCTTGGATAAGGGGTTGGATGGGGTATGAAAGTTAATACTCGGACAACGTAATGAAAAGACACAATTCTTCCAAATCGCCTCCAGGCTCTTTAAAGAACAGTTGTGTAATCATAAATTGACCACAATTAAATAGAAGGATAAATATTCTCCAGAAATGAAATGCAGAAATCCCTACTCCCAGGCTCTGGTGTGCTAGATAGATACAGAAGAAGGTATTGCAGAAAGACGAGCAAACTCATTTTAAATCAGTCATATTCGTGACTACTCTCCCTCATTTTTGTCGTTGTCTCTTCATCTTTGTTTCCCTGGTTTACCTTTTTCACATTTTCTAAAGCAGCTGATTTGCCGACAATTCTGTCAAAAGAGAAAACAACACTGTGATATGTTTAAATTAAATTTCAGAGATTTGTCTGAAAAAAGAGTGTATTATTGCATACGCATTAACAAGCGCCGTTTACTTTCAGTGTAACAGGATATGTCAATATTCTCTCATATTGACGTTAAGCGCTCATATTGACGTGTAGTAAAGTCATATTAGATGTATAATGTATACTCGTTCGTGTTTGGTGCAATTTTCTGTTCATGTCAAAGGAAGTATGTCACGTGATGCAAACAATGTTGATTTCATTATGAAAATTCCCACGGTGCAACGACAATATGTTTGTTTTAAATAAATGTTTTTAGTGAAAATTAAATGTTACAACCCATTTTATTGTTCTAGTTTAAATTATATATATAATTAAATTCATATTGGGATATATGCACTCATTCTTTCGCGCATAAATATTGTGCTCCTAACAAACTCGAGCAGAAAACAAATCTAATAACCTATAATTATTGAAATTTTAGATGCGAGCATGATCATGTTAAAGAAACCAACCCGCCAAATAATGACAAAATTACACTACAAAACTGTTTATCAAAACTCTATCAAGGTGTTCAGATCATATAATAATGCATATGCGCTGACTAAGAGTATAGGTTTATTAAGGGGTTCTTAAAATACCCATGACTGAATATGCATAAAATGAATTATGACACTCCGGTTTTGGGGTTTGGCTTGGCTGGTTGAAGCCGTTTATATTGTGTCTAAAGAGTTTGGATTCTCAAAATACTTAAGTTATATATATATATATATATATACCTCGTCGTCAGTAGGTTTAGAAATGGTGCACGTATGTTGTAAAAGTTGGCTGTTGTTGGCGGAATAGCTACTTTAAAATTCACACACAAATAAATTACCTTTCTTTTTTTCATAATTTTTTCCCACAATTTCCAAATTCTCCCAACTGTCATCATATTGGAACACCTTTGTTTTTTTCATAAGGCCCTACATATTAAAATATTCAAGCTGAGACTTTCGATGGGATTTATGGGTTTGTGAAAAATGATCATGTCGCGCAATATAACCAATGAAAGGCAGCACTCGTTAACAACTTAATACAGTGCAACCCACTTGCAGAAAAATCAAACAGTTCTGGTGTTCACATAAATGGAAGAAGGTCATGTATATTAAACTTTCATTCACCTTCATCCATACTATTATAAAATGGACTCTACTTTCCTTTTTAATGGACCATACTAAAATTCTTAATAGGGGTGAAAGGGTCCAACTTACACTTGATCCATCTCCATGTCCTCCTCATCATCAGAGGGCACCTGCAGGTATGGGTTGTCCATCGCCGGGCGGAACTTATACCCCGTGATCACGAAAAATAAAACTGTCGCTAGCTCCCTAAATAAATCGTTCAGCCACTCGTACTTGAACGGAACAGTCATCTGAAATATAGTGGTTCATACTAGTGCAAGTACGCCTTTGCTTCCTTATTACCATGACAACATGTTTTTTAAAACTCAACGCCTCAATATAATCATGCCTCATTTACGGGCAGACGCCATCCAGAAATTGGGCCAAAGCGAGGGCTTAGTGGAAAACTGTTGTATCTTGTTCTTTATTTAACCCTTAACCCCCTACATATATATAATGGAGTCTTCTTTCTTTGAATTAAGACCATTCCATTTATGTGACAAAGTTTTTTTTGGGGGGAAATGATTGATCAGCAGCCGGACAGAGTTACTCGCAGGCTGATCAGGGTTTACAATGGACGCAGTCTATTCTAGTCGTGCTTAGCGGGTTAAGGGTTAAATGTATTTACAACAGTTTTCCACTAAGCCCTGAAAATGCAGTATTGATTTTACAATCGATACTATAAAGTCCAACTTTGTCTCAAACTACTCTTATACAGAATTGTTACACTGGCATGTGTTGAATTCAGAGCATGGTTTGAAAGTTTGCAGAATTCTCAGTATGGCTTAAACATTTCAAACACTTAGTTCAGAATTGCTTAGAACCAAACAAATGAACTTTTAGGTACATAACCCTCCCGTCTTGTTTACTGGTACATTATAATCAAGAGTACACTACAGGTGCTCTAGAAAACAATAAGGTGTATGCAGTTCTGTAATTTATATACGTCTCTTCCCAACAGAGTTACAGTGATGTCCAGTACTAGACCAACAGCCCCATCAGTAGTTTTGAAGTTATGCTCCAGACAAGAATTCCAAGTATAAAATTACAAAGGACAATAACTCTAAGTTGAATGAAGACAGATTTATGGTGTTTGCACTCTACACTTCCTCTCATTTCCCTTTACCATTGTGTGAAGTTTCAATGCAGTCCCATCAGTAGTTTTAAAGTTATGCTCTGGGCAAAAATTCTAAGTGTAAAATCATAAAGGGCAATAACTCTAATTTGAATGATGACAGAGTTACGGTTCTTGCACTCTGCACTTCCTCTCATTGTCCTCAATCTTTGTGTGAAGTTTCATTGTAGTTCCATCAGTAGTTTTGAAGTTATGCTCCGGACAAAAGTGGGACAGATGTATGGACTGAAGGACACAGCGGTGACTATATGCTCCCCCGAAAAAAATTATGGAGCATAAAAATAGTACAAGAATCTTTCATGGGTATCTGGTGAAGATCGGAAATTCCAACCTGAGGTATAATTGTTTTCAATGGAACCGAAGCTCAACCGATTTTCCGATTAAAACAATTATACCGAGGGTTGGAATTTCCCTATCTGAACCGGATACCCATGACTCATTCTTTTTCTTGCATATCATTTATATTGTGTGCATTGACGTCGCCAACTTATAATGTTTGTCATGTTTATTTACACACGTCATGCAACTATCACTGTTGATATCAGCTAGTAACTTTTATCTACCCCCATGTGTAAGATCATGCAGGCTTTCCATCACCCATGTAAGATGCGGATAACCATATATTCGATATGCAAGAATGTCTAATCTAGCACTCTTCCGGTCGTCTGCAGCCATACATGTATGTTACACCTGTACAGTACAGCATGTTAGCAATGTCACACACTTCCAGTCGTCTGCAACTATACATGTATGTTACACCTGTACAGTACAGCATGTTAGCAATGTCACACACTTCCAGTCGTCTGCAACTATACATGTATGTTACACCTGTACAGTACAGCATGTTAGCAATGTCACACACTTCCAGTCGTCTGCAACTATACATGTATGTTACACCTGTACAGTACAGCATGTTAGCAATGTCACACGCTTCCAGTCGTCTGCAACTATACATGTATGTTACACCTGTACAGTACAGCATGTTAGCAATGTCACACGCTTCCAGTCGTCTGCAACTATACATGTATGTTAAACCTGTACAGTACAGCATGTTAGCAATGTCACACACTTCCAGTCGTCTGCAACTATACATGTATGTTACACCTGTACAGTACAGCATGTTAGCAATGCCACACACTTCCTGTCGTCTGCAACTATACATGTATGTTACACCTGTACAGTACAGCATGTTAGCAATGTCACACACTTCCAGTCGTCTGCAACTATACATGTATGTTACACCTGTACAGTACAGCATGTTAGCAATGTCACACGCTTCCAGTCGTCTGCAACTATACATGTATGTTACACCTGTACAGTACAGCATGTTAGCAATGTCACACGCTTCCAGTCGTCTGCAACTATACATGTATGTTAAACCTGTACAGTACAGCATGTTAGCAATGTCACACACTTCCAGTCGTCTGCAACTATACATGTATATTACACCTGTACAGTACAGCATGTTAGCAATGCCACACACTTCCTGTCATCTGCAACTATACATGTATGTTACACCTGTACAGTACAGCATGTTAGCAATGTCACACGCTTCCAGTCGTCTGCAACTATACATGTATGTTACACCTGTACAGTACAGCATGTTAGCAATGTCACACGCTTCCAGTCGTCTGCAACTATACATGTATGTTACACCTGTACAGTACAGCATGTTAGCAATGTCACACGATTCCAGTCGTCTGCAACTATACATGTATGTTACACCTGTACAGTACAGCATGTTAGCAATGTCACACGCTTCCAGTCGTCTGCAACTATACATGTATGTTAAACCTGTACAGTACAGCATGTTAGCAATGTCACACACTTCCTGTCGTCTGCAACTATACATGTATGTTACACCTGTACAGTACAGCATGTTAGCAATGTCACAGGCTTCCAGTCGTCTGCAACTATACATGTATGTTACACCTGTACAGTACAGCATGTTAGCAATGTCACACGCTTCCAGTCGTCTGCAACTAAACATGTCTGTTACACCTGTACAGTACAGCATGTTAGCAATGTCACACGCTTCCAATGTCTGCAACTATACATATATGTTACACCTGTACAGTACAGCATGTTAGCAATGTCACACGCTTCCAATGTCTGCAACTATACATGTATATTACACCTGTACAGTACAGCATGTTAGCAATGTCACACACTTCCAGTCGTCAGCAACTATACATGTATGTTACACCTGTACAATACAGCATGTTAGCAATGCCACACACTTCCGGTCGTCTGCAACTATACATGTATGTTACACCTGTACACTACAACATGTTAGGAATGTCACACACTTCCAGTCGTCTGCAACTATACATGTATGTTACACCTGTACAGTACAGCATGTTAGCAATGCCACACACTTCCGGTCGTCTGCAACTATACATGTATGTTACACCTGTACACTACAACATGTTAGGAATGTCACACACTTCCAGTCGTCTGCAACTATACATGTATGTTACACCTGTACAATACAGCATGTTAGCAATGTCACACACTTTCAGTCGTCTGCAACTATAGATGTATGTTACACCTGTACAGTACAGCATGTTAGCAATGTCACACACTTCCAGTCGTCTGCAGCCATACATGTATGTTACACCTGTACAGTACAGCATGTTAGCAATGTCACACACTTCCAGTCGTCTACAACTATACACGTATGTCGTCTGCAACTATACATGTATGTTACACCTGTACAGTACAGCATGTTAGCAATGTCACACACTTCCAGTTGTATACATGTTATCAAGCAAAGGTATATAAGAATAGTGGTAATACATTTTCTTTTTTCAAATATTGTTTGCATATTCTTTGCACACACTCTTAGAGTTTTACATTTATAACGAGTTGCAACGCTCTCCCTTAATGTCCCTTAATGTCTTTCAGGTTGCAATGCATTTATTACAGTGTTACACTTTGACGTAGCAAACGTTAATATATGGAAAATAAGGTGTTGTCTTCTGAATTATCAACTATTAAAAGCAAAGGACAGTCGCAATCGCGTGTTGCATAAGTAATAAACGGAAAATTAACAACTATGTTACATACCTTCAGTAAATACACGATGATCCTTGTAAAATAAATATAACACACCACCTGTAAAGAGAAATATAAAACTACATAAACAACACAGCAAGATTTCATAAGATTTCATCTAGTAACAAATGAAGTAAGTTCTGTAAAAATTAGAGGGTGTATACAGTAGTGGTTTTCAATATGTACATGTCATTTAAGTTCGAAGACTGTACCATAAATGGTGTCTTAGAAACTGTTCGTGTTAAATACAAACAAACTTGAAAGTATTTTTCAACATGCTAACGACAAACAGCCACTAACAGACATCTGCCACCATCACGCCGGTGTCATTTCCCCCCCGCTAAAGCGGCTCTAAAAAAAATACTCCCGACTATATAACATCTCAATATTTTAATTATTATTTTGTTATCAAGAATAACTTACCATAATATAAAACTGTCTGAATAGCTTGAGTTTGGTCAAACTTAGTTCAGCTTTCCCATCAGCTTTGGAGGCTTCATGCAGATGCCTTATAGACCTGTTCAATAAAGAAAAGTGAATTTTATAAAATTCAATACATTTGCAGTTTATCACAGAGAAAAGTGGCGTAGAAATGCTTGGTGGCAGTGAGATGGGGTATCAAATAAGGCTTATCAGTTTGGAGTGATGGAACAAAGGATAGATGTACCTCATTTGTATAGTCAGACCGGCTCAAGAGACCACCTCTACTAAGAGACCACCTGCTTGTAGAGACCACCATTTATGTTCCCATTTGTATTGTTCTAAATTAAAAAGTATATGTATTAAGAGACCACCTTTGTTAAGGGACAGCATGTTTTAAGGGACCGCCTGTATTAAGGGACCACCAGTATTAAGGGACCACCTGTATTAAGGGACCACCTGTATTAAAAGAACACCTGTACTAAGAGACCACCAGTATAAAGGGACAACCAGTATTAAGGGACCACCTGTATTAAGAGATCACCAGTACTAAGGGACCACCTGTATTAAGAGACCACCAGTATTAAGAGACAACCTGTATTAAGAGACCACCAGTATTAAGAGAGCATCAGTATTAAGGGACCACCTGTATTAAGAGACCACCAGTATTAAGAGACCATCAGTATTAAGGGACAACCTGTATTAAGAGACCACCTGCATTAAGAGACCACTAGTATTAATGGACCATCAGTATTAAGGGCCACCTGTATTAAGAGACCACAAGTATTAAGCGACCACCTGCATTAAGCGACCACCAGTATTAAAGAACCACCTGTATTAAGAGACGCCTGTATTAAGCAACCACCTATATTAAGAGACCACCAGTATTAAGAGACCATCTGTATTATGGGACCAACTGTATTAAGAGACCACCAGTATTAAGGGACCACCAGTATTAAGAGACCACCTGTATTAAGAGACCACCAGTATTAAGAGACCACCTGTATTAAGAGACCACCTGTATTAAGATACCACCTTATTAAGGGACCACCTGTATTAAGAGACCACAAGTATTAAGGGACCACCTGTAATAAGCAACCACCTGCATTAAGCGACCACCAGTATTAAAGAACCACCTGTATTAACGGACCACCTGTATTAAGAGACCACCAGTATCCACCTGTATTAAGAGACCACCTGTATTAAGAGACCACCTGTATTAACGGACCACCAGTATTAAGCAACCACCTGTATTAAGAGACCACCAGTATTAAGAGACCACCTGTATTACGGGACCACCTGTATTACGAGACCACCAGTATTAAGGGACCACCAGTATTAAGAGACCACCTGTATTAAGGGACCACCAGTATTAAGAGACCACCTGTATTAAGAGACCACCAGTATTAAGAGACCACCTGTATTAAGAGACCACCTGAATAAAGGGACCACCTGTATTAAGAGACCACAAGTATTAAGGGACCACACATATAAAGGGACCACCTGCATTAAGCGATCACCAGTATTAAAGAACCACCTGCATTAAGGGACCACCTGTATTAAGGGACCACCTGTATTAAAAGACCACCAGTATTAAGCGACCACCTGTATTACGGGACCACCTGTATTAAGAGACAACCAGTATTAAGAGACCACCTGTATTAAGAGACAGCCAGTATTAAGGAACCACCTGCATTAAGAGACCACCAGTATTAATGGACCATCATAAGAGACCACCAGTATTAATGGACCATCAGTATTAAGGGACCACCTGTATTAAGAGACCACCAGTATTAAGGGAACACCTGTATTAAGCAACCACCTGTATTAAGAGACCACCGGTATTAATGGACCATCATAAGAGACCACCAGTATTAATGTACCATCAGTATTAAGGGATCACCTGTATCAAGAGACCACAAGTATTAAGCGACCGCCTGCATTAAGCGCCCACCAGTATTAAAGAACCACCTGTATTAAGGGACCACCCGTATTAAGAGACCACCAGTATTAAGGGACCACCTGTATTAAGCAACCACCTGTATTAAGAGACCACCAGTATTAAGAGACCACCTGTATTACGGGACCACCTGTATTAAGAGACCACCAGTATTAAGGGACCACCTGTATTAAGCAACCACCTGTATTAAGAGACACGGTGTTCCCACTGACTTTTTCATTTGGGGGTACATGTGCCCCCTACTGTTAAATTTTGGGGGTACACTACAAATTTAGGGGGTACACTATGAATTTTTAAGATTTTTAAACCTTTCAACATACTTTATTTGCTACTGAAGGCATTACAATACACGGCACAGTGTAATATTCAAGTTGACAACAGTTACAGTAAATCATTTCGTTCAAGTAAAAATTTCAATATCAGTCAACACGTTTGCGCATCTATAAATAGTACACGATTTGAATTAATTATTTGATCTTCATTTATTCTTTTATTAAGTTTTTATTTTAATTTTAAATAAACTTACTAAATCTGAAAAAGAAATAAGTCAAAACCACCAGAATGAGATGTCGATGTTTTCACTACTTTCATTTAGGTAGCGCGTGCGCTTTTGACATCATAACCAATCATCCTGGTATGCACTAGAGGGATAGGGCAATTGACGCAATTACTCGGGATAATGTTTTCGTAAACAAAGCGTTTTAGTTTTGTTTTGATTTTTCAAAAAATATTTGGACAAAGTGGACGAGAATTTGGAAATCGACCGACGGTCATGCTTTCTTATTTTCAGACTTGTATTTTTTCTGTACGTGCATGCACGTACGAGTTCAGTTTTCTGTGCGTGATTTTTTGTTTTCATGCGTGATTCACGCACATATGTGCGATTCACGCACATATGTGCGTAACTGGGAACACTGGAGACAGACCACCGGTATTACGGGACCACCTGTATTAAGGGACCACCTGCATTAAGAGACCACCAGTATTAATGGACCATCAGTATTAAGGGACCACCTGTATTAAGAGACCACAAGTATTAAGCAACCACCTGTATTAAGAGACCACCAGTACTAAGGGACCACCTGCATTAAGAGACCACCAGTATTAATGGACCATCAGTATTACGGTACCACCTGTATTAAGAGACCACAAGTATTAAGCGACCACCTGCATTAAGCGACCACCAGTATTAAGGGACCACCTGTATTAAGCAACCACCTGTATTAAGAGACCACCAGTATTTAAAGACCACCTGTATTAAGAGACCACCAGTACTAAGGGACCACCTGCATTAAGAGACCACCAGTATTAATGGACCATCAGTATTAAGGGACCACCTGTAAAAAGAGACCACAAGTATTAAGCGACCACCTGCATAAAGCGACCACCAGTATTAAAGAACCACCTGTATTAAGGGACCACCTGTATTAAGAGACCACCAGTATTAAGGGACCACCTGTATTAAGCAACCACCTGTATTTAGAGACCACCAGTATTACAGGACCACCTGTGTTAAGAGACCACCAGTATTAAGGGACCATCAGTATTAAGAGACCACGTGTATTACGGGACTACCTGTATTAAGAGACCACCCGTATTAAGGGACCACCTGCATTAAGAGACCACCTGTATTAAGGGACCACCAGTATTAAGGGACCACCTGTATTAAGGGATGACCAGTATTAAGGGACCACCTGTATTAAGAGACCACCAGTATTAAGGGACCACCTGTATTAAGAGACCATCAGTATTAAGGGACCACCAGTATTAAGGGACCACCTGCATTAAGAGACCATCAGTATTAATGGACCATCAGTATTAAGGGACCACCTGTATTAAGAGACCATCAGTATTAAGGGACCACCAGTATTAAGGGACCACCTGCATTAAGAGACCACCAGTATTAATGGACCATCAGTATTAAGGGACCACCTGTATTAAGAGACAAGTATTAAGCAACCACCTGCATTAAGCGACCACCAGTATTAAAGAACCACCTGTATTAAGGGACCACCTGTATTAAGAGACCACCTGTATTACGAGACCACCTGTATTAAGCAACCACCTGCCTTAAGAGACCACCCGTATTAAGAGACCACCTGTATTACGGGACCACCTGTATTAAGAGACCAGCAGTATTAAGAGACCACCTGTATTAAGAGACCAGCAGTATTAAGAGACCACCTGTATTTAGAGACCACCTTATTAAGGGACCACCTGTATTAAGAGACCACAAGTATTAAGGGACCACCTGTATTGAGGGACCACCTGTATTAAGAGACCAATTTTGCTGTTATAGATCTCCTATAGAGCTTAATAACAGACATACCTGTATTAAGAGACCAATAATTGTCATTATTCACCTACCAGACAACTGGAAACAAGATGGCGCCACAACATAGCAGGTCAATCAGTATGAAAATCTCCTTCCATATTGTGTATTGCGAATCGCCTTCTTCACTCTCCTCCACTATAATCCAGGCTATGTTGTCTAAAATCTAAGAGGCAAAAAAAGGATAATTCATGTGATATTGGGAGACGATTTCTAAGACAGATGACCATGTGCCTTCAAACAGGCAAAACTGACTTCAGGTTTGTTCAGGTAACTTGAAATTCACATGAATTTTTTTTAATGTTGAATAATGCAAGCAGATGTATAACATACTTTCATACAGTAAATGTTGATATGGCAAACACAAACTTGATGTTGGAAGTATTTTTATAACACTATAGTACAATCCAGGCTAAACTGTTTAATAGGCCAAATAAAATGCTATTTGTGATTCCATTTTCCCCGATACCACCAATATTTTTTCCTTGATCGTATATATTTTTTGGAATGTGATCAGATGCCTGCTGTAGATATTATTGTGCTCAAGTTTTCAATAAATTAAGTTTTGTGTTTTTCAGTACGTGAATACAAACCTTGTAACAAAGGGTAGTATTTTGGATTTTATCCGCAACCTTTATTTCAAAATATCAAAATGTTTAATTTAATTTCAATTAAACGTATCCAAATTGGTGTTTTAAAAATCAAACAGACCCAAAAGAAGATACACAACTGTAAACAAAAAATAAAGCTTTTAATATTATTATTGCGAAAGATACTTTTTACACAGGACTAAACTCAGTTGAGCATCAAGGATAAACTCAAAAGTCCATTACCTACCCAAATGTGGAGGTGTGTCACCTTATTGATCAGTGATTGGTCAAATTCTTGTGATGATGTCATACTATAATTATGAATATAATTAAAAATAAATGGCCACCCCTTTTGTAGTATTATCAATTAAAAATGTAACTCTTAAACATCATATGAACATTTGCTGATAGTCCCGGAGAGAAACATATATTTAAAACCGCTACTTAGATGTATGTAAATATAAGTATTATTTGCATGACGTAGATACTACTTTTACCACTGCGTGACTGCACGGGGAAATGAGGTAAATGTGAATTGTATAGCTGCACAACTATTACCAGATAATTGATAAATACATTTACCTTTGGATTAATTTACCTGTTCAAAGTTTTCTACGTCGTCAAATAAAATCTTATTCTCGCTTTTCACAGATATTGCAATGTGTGAATTGTAAATATCTATTGTTGTGTATTGATTTCGATTTAAATAAACATAAACATGTCATGAAACAAAACATAGCCGGGGAACTTTAAAGAAGGAAAGATTACCTGTAATGGTATAACTATAAGGAAGAGTTTCTTCTCCTTGTCAGAGAGCACATGCTTGATGAATGCCCAGCCAGAACCAATCAGAATTATTGTAATGAACAACAATATCCCACGTGTTCTGTAATAGAAGGATATATAAGGTAATTAATTACTCTTCCCTGTCGCTTGATGGATACTGTACCCAGTCAGAACCAACAATATCCCACATGTTCTGCGACAGAAGGATATATAAGGTAATTGATTACTTCTCCCTGTCGCTTGATGAATACTGGTACCCAGTCAGAACCAACAATAACCCACGTGTTCTGCGACAGAAATATATATAAGGTAATTGATTACTTCTCCCTGTCGCTTGATGAATACCGGTACCCAGTCAGACAGATTCAGACCAAAGCATACCAGTACAAGACAGATTCAGATTTTAAAAGAGTCACCATCATTAAGTAGAGCTATACCTGGTATATGCTCATCATTATTAATACAAATGAGTTTTCACTTAAAATAATTTTAAATGGACACACGGCAATCTTTTAATGTTTATCAAGTACTGAAATTAGTGTCTCAATTTTTTTATCCAGTATAATTTTGACTTTAAACCTGCTTGCATATAATTTAATACAATTTTGAGTTTTGATTTTTGCGTCTTTTTCTACCATAGGTTTTACTATGTTATTGATGCAGGATAACCAAGTTATTCAAAACTATCTGCTTTATACTATTCTTACAGTTATATTAATGACTGAACAAATGCAAGTAATGTAGAAAAACGGGAAACTGTAAATTTTTAAGAAAATACGTAAATCAAGATTGCTCTGTGTTCATTTAATAAGGACACAATGGTTTCAATTTACATGAATTTGAAAATCAAGTAGTATTTTTTCCTTTTCAAAAGTGCAATTCATTAAGAAAGCCAACAACTGACAGGTTTGTTTTCAGAATGTCAATTTGACTCAAAGATACCGGTACTTACAAATAGGCGATACATAGGAGCACAGCCCATGCCTCCTCGTGGATACTTACAGATAAGCGATATAGAAGAGCACAGCCCACGCCTCCTCGTGGATACTTACAGATAAGCGATATAGAAGAGCACAGCCCACGCCTCCTCGTGGATACTTACAGATAAGCGATATAGAAGAGCACAGCCCACGCCTCCTCGTGGATACTTACAAATAAGCGATATAGAAGAGCACAGACCACGCCTCCTCGTGGATACTTACAGATAAGCGATATAGAAGAGCACAGACCACGCCTCCTCGTGGATACTTACAGATAAGCAATATAGAAGAGCACAGACCACGCCTCCTCGTGGATACTTACAAATAAGCGATATAGAAGAGCACAGACCACGCCTCCTCGTGGATACTTACAAATAAGCGATATAGAAGAGCACAGACCACGCCTCCTCGTGGATACGTACAGATAAGCGATACAGAAGAGCACAGACCACGCCTCCTCGAGGATACTTACAGATAAGCGATATAGAAGAGCACAGACCACGCCTCCTCGTGGATACTTACATATAAGCGATATAGAAGAGCACAGACCACGCCTCCTCGTGGATACTTACAAATAAGCGATATAGAAGAGCACAGACCACGCCTCCTCGTGGATACTTACAAATAAGCGATATAGAAGAGCACAGACCACGCCTCCTCGTGGATACTTACAGATAAGCGATATAGAAGAGCACAGACCACGCCTCCTCGTGGATACTTACAGATAAGCAATATAGAAGAGCACAGACCACGCCTCCTCGTGGATACTTACAAATAAGCGATATAGAAGAGCACAGACCACGCCTCCTCGTGGATACTTACAAATAAGCGATATAGAAGAGCACAGACCACGCCTCCTCGTGGATACTTACAGATAAGCGATATAGAAGAGCACAGCCCACGCCTCCTCGTGGATACTTACAGATAAGCGATATAGAAGAGCACAGACCACGCCTCCTCTTGGATACTTACAGATAACCGATATAGAAGAGCACAGACCACGCCTCCTCGTGGATACTTACAGATAAGCGATATAGAAGAGCACAGACCACGCCTCCTCTTGGATACTTACAGATAAGCGATATAGAAGAGCACAGACCACGCCTCCTCGTGAATACTTACAGATAAGCGATATAGAAGAGCACAGACCACGCCTCCTCGTGGATACTTACAGATAAGCGATATAGAAGAGCACAGCCCACGCCTCCTCGTGGTTACTTACAGATAAGCGATATAGAAGAGCACAGCCCACGCCTCGTCGTGGATACTTACAGATAAGCGATATAGAAGAGCACAGCCCATGCCTCCTCGTGGATACCCTTCAGTTGTATAAAGTGGTAGTTCATCTGAAACAACACAAGTATATAAATTTTGAGTTGCAGTTATTTCAAAATCTTGTCACATTTACAGTTCTTGTCCCATTAAGTACCCCTGGTCCTTAAATAATTCAGAAAGGAGGTTGTTTGTTTCAAGATTGATTCAGACTCAAGAATACAATTGTCATGCCATGGCTCAACATTAACCAAACATACACACTATGCTATGCTAAATCACACTATTCATATGTTTTATTTAACACGCTCAAATGGTAAGATGACAAATATCATTAATATGTGTATTCTAAAGATGCGGCGAGGGTCACTATGTCACTATTTAAACAAACTTGGTACAGGACAATATAAAGCGTGTATTACATGCAATTATTAGACCTCTAGCTCTTGTAGTTTCAGAGAAGATTTTACTATAGTTATTGTTGTTCCAGAGAAGTTTCTTTTTAAAAATGTTCCTTTAAAACTCAGAAGACAAGATTTGTTTTAAAGATTTCTATGTTAGTCTATTTAAAACATATGATCACTAGGATGGGACCTGATGTCTCATCATTTAAACAAACTTGGTACAGGACAGTAAGCTTACATATGTCTATGTAAAACTATGACCCCTGGCAAGAATTTACCCCAGGGTCACCATTTGAACAAACTTCGGAGAGATCCATATAAGGCCAAGAAAAAAATAGTCGTGTTTCAGGTTTCTTTCTCAAAACAAGAAGGGTAGGTAGGTCGATTTTTTTTTTTTACTACACAAAGGTAGAAATTACAACCAGAAAACATAATTCTAAACTCTGATTTTGAATTCCTCAAGGACTCATCACATGAAGATGGGAAAGAAATGTCACAGAGCAGAACAAAGATGCATTTGTTTGGAATATTGTTTCAATAAAACATGCAACGTACATAAAAGTATACACAGCTATGTTGCTATTCTGGAAGTATTACATATGTTAAATAAGTGGATTGAAGCACATTTATTGTATTTGTCATAAAAATCATTTCTATTAAAAACAAATAAAACAATGATACATGATATAACTTTCTGATCAATTCATGATTTCTCATAATAACATGATGTTATAAAACATAATAACATGACAACACCAAAATTTCCATAAATAAGGATTTCACTCAGGGACACCACGGAGTGGCATAGAATGCCATTTTTAATAGTATGAATTGAATTTTATAGTCGCATCAACAACTAAGGTCATATGGCGACTTTCCAGCTTCCACTGGTGGAGGAAGACACCAGGTGCCCCTCCGGACAATTTTCGTGCACGGGCGGGCACCTGGGTAGAACCAGACGTTCACCAAGCCAGCTGGATAGCTTTCTCACATAAAGATTCCTAGGCCCCTGAGGAATCAAACCTACAACGGTGAGCGGCAAGTGATTTCAAGTCAGGGACGTTAACCACTCAGCTACGGACGCCCCTATTTTTAACAGAGGAACGTATGAGACAAGAAAGCAGAAAATCATCAACATTGTAAAACATACAATGAAATAAAATTACTTGTTTCTTTTTACTTTTAATATTTAAATTTTATAAACATTCGTCGTGTGAGCCGAAGAATACATTTGTGACTTTTTTTTGTGTTGCTACGAAAAATACATACAGAACCAGTGACAGTAATATTGTAGCCTTTATATTCATAAGGATGAACCTCCCCGATAATATCGGATCGGCCATCAATTTGTCGGTAGACATACAGCTAATATAACTCCTGGCCTCTTGGTGGTCGCTTATAGCGACCTTGAAGGCCATAAGCCTTGCTGCGGCAACCATTGCCGGGTAAAAACAAGCGTAAACATCTGAGATACACCAATCGCAGTATTTCTGTCGGACTAAAGCATTGATGAATACAAAACAAAAACAATATCGTCATCATCGCGGCACAAGAGATCAAGATTTTTTTTTTCTTTTTTCTTTTCTTTTTTGAAACAGGGAAAAAAAAGGTTAGGGTCGGGACAAAATATAGGGTCGGTCGGGAACCTGAAACACGACTATTTTTTGTCTTGGCCTAAGCTTAAGCTAAGCTACATGCCTATTTATGAGCCTTATGCTTGTGGTTCCAGAGAAGATTGTTCATCTGTAAAACATGCAAAATCTCTATATACAAACTTTGGACCCCCGAGATGCTGCCACTTTTCACCCCAGGGACTTCATTTGAACAAACTTGATAGTCTAGAGCTTGGCGATCATTAATAAAAAAAACCTCAAGATCTGAGTGGTTCTTGAGCAGTATATTTTTAAAGTTTCGACCATTTACCATTTATGGTTACGGCCGCCATCTTGGAGATGTCACTTTGACCTAATTTTTACAATTTGAAAACCATTCACCTATTATTGTAAAGGATCATCCATGGTAAGTTTGGACAAAACTGACCAAGCTAAAAAAAACTTGACCTAAACAAGCGCTCCAAAAAATAGTTAAATTCATTGGTACTCACAGCATGGAAGAGGCAGGAGAGGCTCTTCACAAACACAACTGTCAACATCAGGTAGTGCATCTTGAACACAGGGTCCCTGCAAAACAACCAGTTATTAACATGTATAAGTGTAATCGGATAAATATCTAGGCACTCAGCGGGGTTGAACTCTCGACCCCTTGCATATGAAGCAGATACTCTACCGATTTCGCCATAAAAGCTAGCTCTGCAGCAAGACAGTAGTAACGCGCTTATAAACCTATCTATTTACATACCCGCAACTGAGTTCTTTACATACCTCCAACCTTTTTATTTTTTGATATTTAAAACCTTCAAATAGCACACAACACATATAGACAACAACATATACAATGATCTAGGCATCTGGGCAGAACCTCAAACAATGCCTATCCGGATGCTCCACCAATGTAATCGGACCAGAAAAATTATATATAAATATTTAGGCACTCGGCTCGTTTGAACTCGGGACCCCTTGCAAGTGAAGCGGACGCCCTACTGATGTCGCCATAAAAGCTAGCTCTGTGACGAGACAGTAGTAACACGCTTATAAACCTATCTATTTACATACTCCGCAACTGAGTCCTATTACATACCCCGCAACTGAGTCCTATTACATACCCTGCAACTGAGTCCTATTACATATCCCCGCAACTGAATCCTATTACATACCCCGCAACTGAGTCCTATTACATATCCCCGCAACTGAGTCCTATTACATACCCCGCAACTGAGTCCTATTACATACCCCGCAACTGAGTCCTATTACATACCCCGCAACTGAGTCCTATTACATATCCCTGCAACTGAGTCCTATTATATATCCCCACAACTGAGTCCTATTTACATACCCCACAACTGAGTCCTATTACATACCCCGCAACTGAGTCCTATTACATACCCCGCAACTGAGTCCTATTACAAGCCCCGCAACTGAGTCCTATTACATACCCCGCAACTGAGTCCTATTACAAGCCCCGCAACTGAGTCCTTTTACATACCCCGCAACTGAGTCCTATTACATACCCCGCAACTGAGTCCTATTACATACCCCGCAACTGAGTCCTATTACAAGCCCCGCAACTGAGTCCTATTACATAAGATCTGCAGACCTCTGCCCGGAGTGGGTTAAAGGCCTGGAGGTGGCATGCTTGGTCGCAATGCGCATCATGGAATTTTCCGTTTACTACTGGCGTATTAAAACCACATAAATGCCGAAAAATTGTTAATCAATTCTTTAATAACTTAAAGGGACACTGTCCGTCAGTAAGCAGAAATTGAGCGTAGCCAAATAACTGTCTGATTTTTATTCAGTGAAATGTCTACATGAAAAGATTATCATAGACCCAGATAAGCTTGTAGTAATACATTTGTGGGATATAATAATGTGGGACCCACTCTATTTACGTTTTCTGCTGTAATACAGTATGTAATACATCTGGCCCGGTTAGCTCAGTCTGTAGCGACGCTCGACTAATATTACCTGTGAGTGTAATTTTAGTGTGGGTTATGATTTCAATCCTACGAAACGGTTATTCTTTTTATGTACCGCTATTGAATTCTGACAAACAATCATGATTTTATTTAGTAAATATTCAATAATGGTTGGTGTGTTATGTTTGTCAACGTAATTATTTTGAGTTTTATAGGCTACTAGTTACGGACATTGTCCCTTTAAGTGTAGAGCATTGCTATATGAAAATATATACCTGGGAAATGCACAACCCCCAAAACATACACCATCCATCTTTGCTTGACAACTGTTTAAAATGTTTATTTGATACCAAAGGGTCTTCTGTCAGAAATTATCCTAATATGCAGGCGACAAAATAAAATATATTTTGGCCAGTAAGTTTGCAAAGTTCACAGCAAAGGGAGTCCAAATGTTTAAATAAAAGCCTACTCAATAATATTTTATATGGGGGGCCAATGCCTGTGTATTGTTATGGCAGACATGTGACCGGGATTGATATAAACAGTACTCTGCACTGTTTACCCTTTGTTCCCTCCGTACCGATACTGGTGATAGTGTATACACGCTAAAAACTAGTTATCCTTGTAGCGGAGCTACCTAAGATGCTACCTGACCATATGTCCCCTATATATAACCTCTGGGGCATGGCCAAATGTGACCCCAGGGCTATATGTAATATATGAGAACTGTGTGCCTTGTGGTTTCAGAGAAGATTTTTTAAGTTTTTCCCTATACAAGTCTATGTAAAACATGTGACCCCTGGTGCAGAGCCAAATGTGACCCAGGGTCACCATTTTAATAAACTTGGTAAAGGACCATAAGCTCATAGTAAATGCAAAATATTATATCTCTGGCTCTTGTAGTTTCAGAGAAGATGATTTTTTTTTACTATATAAATCTATATAAAACTGACGCCCACCATTTGAACAAACTTGGTGGAGGACCATAAGCTTATAGCAAATGCAAAATATTAAACCCCTGGCAGTTTCAGAGAAGAAGATTTTTTAAGTTTTTCCCTATACAAGTCTATGTAAAACTGTGACCCCTGGGGCGGGGCCAAATATGACCCCACGGTCACCATTTGAACAAACTTGGTAAAGGACTATAATCTTATAGTAAATGCAAAATATTAAACCCCTGGCTCCTGTAGTTTCAGCGAAGATGTTTTAAGTTTTTCCCTATACAAGTCTATGTAAAACTGTGACGCCCGGGCAGAGGCCAAATGTGACCCCAGGGTCACCATTTGAACAAACTTGGTAAAGGACTATAATCTTATAGTAAATGCAAAATATTAAACCTCTGGCTCCTGTAGTTTCAGCGAAGATGTTTTAAGTTTTTCCCTATACAAGTCTATGTAAAACTGTGACCCCGGGCAGGGGCCAAATGTGACCCCAGGGTCACCATTTGAACAAATTTGGTAAAGGACTATAATCTTATAGTAAACACAAAATATTAAACCTCTTGCTCTGGTAGTTTCAGGAGAAGATTTTTTAATGTTTTTCCTATATGTCTATGTAAAACTGTGACCCCTGGGGTGGAGCCAAATTTGACACCATCGCACAATATTACTGACCTAATTTTAACAAATCTAAAAAGCATTTATCTATGGATCATCCATGTGAAGTTTGGTCAAAATTGGTCTAGCGGTTTCAGAGGAGAAGTTGTTTGAAACAAAAGTTAACGACGACTGACGACGGACGAAGAGTGATCTCAACAGATCACCTTGAGCCTTTGGCTCAGGTGATCTAAAAGGCGAAAACGGGGTTGGCTGGAGTATAAAATAAAACCATTATCAGTTTAAAAAGTGTACATATTGTAAATTTAAAACATTTAATAGGTAATTTTAAACAGTTAATCATATTTTTTTTAGTAAACAAGAGGCCCAAGAGGGCCTGTGAACGCTCTACTGGCTGTTATACCATTGATGAATCGAATCGTACTACATGGTGTCTAGAGTGTACACAAGGTTTTTCAAGTATTTGACCTAGTGAACTAGTTTTTGGGTCATGGGACCCATTTTCGAACTTGACCAAAATATAATTAAGACAACATTTCGACAAAGTTTCATCAAGATCGGGTCAGAAATATGGCCTCTAAAGTGTACACAAGGTTTTTCAAGTATTTGACCTAGTGACCTAGTTTTTGACCCTGTGTGACCCATTTTCGAACTTTAGCAAGCTATAATTGAGACAAATATTCTGACAAAATTGCATCATGATCAGGTCAAAAATATGGCCTCTAGAGTGTACTCACGGTTTTTCCAAAGTTTGACCTAGTGACCTAGTTTTTAACACCATGTGACCCATTTTTGAACTTGACCAAGATATAATTAAGACAAACATTTTGACAAAGTTTCATCAAGATTGGGTCAGAAATACGGCTTCTAGAGTGTACACAAGGTTTTTCAAGTATTTGACCTAGTGACCTAGTTTTTAACCCCATGTGACCCATTTTCAAACTTGACCAAGATATAATTAAGACAAACATTCTGACAAAGTTGCATCAAGCTCGGGTCAAAAATATGGCCTCTAGAGTGTACACAAGGTTTTTCCAATATTTGACCTAGTGACCTAGTTTTTAACTTCATGTGACCCATTTCCGAACTTGATCAATATATATTTAAGATAAACAATTTGACAACGTTTCATCAAGATTGGGTAACAAATATGACCTGTAGAGTGTACACAAGTTTTTTCAAGTATTTGACCTAGTGACCTAGTTTTTGACCCCACATGACCCATTTTTGAACTTGACCAAGATTTCATTGAGACAAACATTTTGACAAAGTTTCATGATGATTGCATCAGAAATGTGGCCTCTAGAGTGTACACAAGAAAAGTTAACGGACGGACGACGGACAACACACCATCCCATTTATTTTCGAAATATCCGTTATAAAATCCTGCTAATAAAAGTTTTACCATCGCTTAATGGAATTAAGGCAGGACCATGTAATGTCTAAGACTAACATACTAGGTCTATTATAATAAAGATAAAAATATATTCAATATATTACGATCTTTCTTCAGAACTCCACCGGCCTTGAAATGACACACTTTACTTTTTTCATGCAAAAAAATCCATCTTATAAAACCTGACTTACTTTGATTTACAAAGAACCGTGTTCCAAATAATGGCCGTGATGAGAAATACCACACACAGCACAAAGTAGAGTGCAGGGAGGGGCATGCTTCCCGCAGACAGGTAGTTACCGTTGTTGGTCTCTTCGATATCAACCTGTGTAAATAGAGATTATTTGTTTGAATGGTATTTAACATCATTTTTAGCACATGTTAGGCCATATATGGTGGCAAATTATTTTGTGGTAGAGGCAGAACACCCTATTTTTCCTGTGTAGAACCAGTATTGTACAATTCCTGCATTGTTAAGAAATAACAGACCCAAGGTATATAAACAACGTATTTTATTATATCACTAGTATATTTTAGAGGACTTCATTGAGAACCAACTATACCTCAGCAGTAGTTGAAAATTCACTAAGATGAATGGCCACCCTTTTTGTAGTATTACAAATTAACAAATTTAACACTTAAACCAGATATGAACATTTGTTGATAGTCCCGGAGAGAAACATATATTTAAATCTGCTACTAAGTTGTATGTAAATATAAGTATTATTTGCATGACGTAGATAGAAATGAGGTAAATCTGAATTGTATAGCTGCACAAATTTTGCCAGATAATTGATAAATACATTTACCTGTAGATTAATTTACCTGATCAAAGTTTTCTAGTCATCAATATAAAATCGTTTTCTTACTTTTCTTGTAATGTGTGAATTGTAAATAACTATTGTTGTGTATTGATTTCGATTTAAATAAACATAAACATGTTCATGAAACAAAACATGGCTAGAGAACTTTAATTATGGTTATTTGTGTGTCTGGGCCGAGTTTTGTGAAACAACTTACAACAATTTTGATCCCAAGTTAATTTCTTAAATTCTTTACTTTGATTTACAATTCAGAAATGAACGAGCGTTCATTTCATTTTCTAATACATTTGATATTTCTGTACATAATGCACACATAATTGTCTACATTGAAAGCTTAGGTGCAAAAATGTGAACAGTTTTAAAATGTGAGACTTATCGTGAGATGTTTAATAAAACAGGGCCCTGGTCTGTGAGCTGTAATAACTATATACAACTATGATCCCACTTCAGTTGATCTAAAACATGCATTTCCTGAGAAACAGAGCTAAAACAAAGAAACCTGATGTTGACGACGAAGCTGCAACCATTGCCGTAGCTGAATGAAAAGTAACACGTTCCTTCGAAAAGGTGACACAAAGATATTTATGGTTCATGTACAGAGTGTGGTCACTAAAACTTACATTGACAATTTGTTCAGGTGGGTGAAGCCAAATGGAACAAGTTGCTTTATACCTTGTCACATTGTAGACACTTTCAACAGTAAACAGAAGTAGGTGAGATAGGTGAGATAGGTGAGATATTAATACAAGAGCTCTGGTATGTTTAGAAGGCTTTTGAGATTTTCTTATACAACTGAAAACTGAGACCCCTAGGCCGGGCCAAATCTAACCCCAGGAAATGTTATTTGAATAAACTTCGTATGGGCCCATAAGCTATTAAATGCTACATGCAATATATGAGCACTAGTAAATATAGTCGCTTGAAGAAGATTTTCCTACATAGTCTATATAAAACATGTGACCCCTTGGGTTGGGTCAAACTTGACCCCAATGTCACCATTTAAACAAACTTGGCCGAGGTCTATTAGCGTCTGCTACCTGCAAAAAAGTAGACCTCTAGCTCATGTAGTCTGATAGAACATTTTTTACATGTAAATCTGTGACCCCGTGAAGGGACCAAATCTGACCTTTTGGTCACCAGTAACAAATTAAGTAGCGGCCAATAAGCTCATATAACATGACAAATATTAAAACTAAGTCTAGCACTTTTAGATTTTTATTTTTTTTAAGTTTTACATTATTTAAAACTGTGACCTCCACGGTTGGGCTAAACTTGACCCAAAATTCACCATTTGAACAAACCTGGTAGAGCACCATAAGTATGGTCAAGCTACAAGCATAATATTAAAATTTTAGCTCTTATAGCTTTGAGAAAAGTTTTAAAGATTTTCCCTAATAAATTTTCCCTAAGAAGTCTTTGCAAACCTGTGACCCAAAGGGCGAGGGGCAAATTTGACCACAGAGTCACCGTTTTACCAAAATTGGTATCAACTCTAAACATTAACTTAAAATCTTCAGGGGTTCTCGAGACGTTTTTTTTAAGTTTTCGACTACTTTAATTGATGGAGGCCATCTTGATCTAATTTAAACAAATTTAAAAGCCACCGACATATTAAAGGACCTTCCATGGTCAATTGGTCAATATCGGCCATGTGGTTTATGAGAAGTCATTTCATCAAAAGTATACAGATGATGACCTGCGATGGATGACCGATAAATAGCGATCACAATGGTTCACTTTTGAGCCTTTGGCACAGGGGAGTTTACAAACATTGGGTGACTATTAAAAAGACAAGATTGGTGGGGTGGCTAAAATATGTGTCACTTTCTTCGCAGCACAAGGAAATGGTAAAATTGGTGAGGCAGGTACTCACAGAGAGGTTGATATCTGTTTTGCCGCCAGCTTTATCAGTGCTGAGACAGTTGTGGAAGTTGAGGTTATACATGCCCTCTTGCTCGTCCTCCGTTACAGCAACCAGGAACTGAAATGACACACATTTATTTTATGCTTAGCAGTGAAATAGTGGATTTTAGCAATGAAATAAAAGTGGTATTTCATACGTGTGAAATATAGTTTTATTTTTTCACTGCCGAAACAACTTTTTTTTCAATATCAATTTTTTTTTTTTTTTCTTTTAGAAAATAACTGTTTAATATATATCGTTCAATTGTAAATGGTCTAACCAAAAATATGAGCTATAGTTTTTAAAACTGGTCAAGTATTTCAGAATTGTTGTCATTTACAGTGAAAAATGTCATTTGGATTTTTTTCTTCAAAAACTACCTTTTTTTCCAGAAAGTTGCTTTAAAAGTTATATCACTGGATTGTAAATAACGTGAGAAAACGAGTCGTAGATTATTGAAATCGGTTCAGTAGTTTAGAAGTTATGGGGAATTAAAAACAGCAATCTTATCATAATAAGCCAATGGCGTCCTCAAATATATATTTTTTTTCTGCATACCGCAGTACACTTTGAAATGTGAAAGTTAGGACTCGGTCTTCCTCTGTTACAGCAAATAATTACCTTAACTGTTTTAGAGAAGATGCGGAAGATAAAGTAGTAACAGATAAATATTGTTTATCTAAATTTTTGGAACATTACCCATACCGTCACAATTGGGAATTTTAGGGCGGTTTTTCATAAAATTGTGAAAAAATACAGTAAAACAGTAAATTCAGTATTCAGAACAGTATTCATTTCAGAAATGCATCTTTAATACTGTTTGTAGTACACCAAGGTCAACAGAGGCTTTTAAAAGCTTTTCGTACACAATACTTGTAACACATGTTGCTTCTTTCTTTCTTTCAATTGGGAATTTCTGTCTCTAGATTGAAGAAAAAAAATTGGCATTGGGAATATGACCAAATAACGGCTATAAAAAAAGCCGAAAAAACAACAACACTGCGGCCTATTTTGATGGTATATTATAGAATCTACACCATTTTGGCATATGTTAATAAACTGCACAGCCAACTTTCAATTGTAAATATTTTATACAGATCTTTAATACATAGGTTATTCCAAAATAAGGGATAGCAGGGAACAGGCGGAATAAAGATTGATTAGTAAAGGATTCAGACCTTCCCCCATTGTCCCTAGTGTTGGAGTTCCCTGGTCTCCCATTTTTAGTCATATGATGATAGGACTGGAACGAAAGAGAAATCTTAAAAGACATCATCTCCTTGTTACTCCTTTCCATCTTTATAACATTGCCTGACATACTTACGTGGAATTTGTACATCTCGGTGTCTGTCGAATACATGGGCAGTTCTGTAAGTATCACAGAGCTATCTGTCTTGACTTTTTCGGGTGGGGCTTGGTCTTTTTTGGTTGACTCTTTGCCTGAATCTGGATTCGTGTTGTCCGTCTTCGTTTTTCCCGTTTCAGTTATTACAGGCACAGGGTCTAGTGTGACTGTTGGATCTGTGGATCTGTCCTTCTTGTCTGTAAGACAAAATAGTAACTTCAGCAGTGGTCACGCTGTCGGAAGACATTACCGACATTTGCTATTGTTTTATTTTATTGTTGATTATTTTAAAAATTGTCGACAAAAAATGGTGGCTATTTAATTTTATGAAAAAAACAAACAAATATTGTGTTTCTTTAATATATAAATCTAAATGTTTTTATTTTAGTTTATAAACATATATCTGATTTGCATAACATGTAAAAAATACTATGCTACCACAGCATTTAAAACACTTAAAAAATGAATAAAATAAATAAATAAAAATAAATAATTAATGCTTCTGTTCCATGTGTTCAGGCAGTCATAACTATCTTCTTTGTTTATCATCTTATTAAAAGCATTTGTTCATCCCTTTTCTAGGTTTTCAGAGCTTTCAATAATTAAGCTTGTTTGAAATGAACAAACAGTCAACAGTCCCCTAATACAATCTTGTTGAACATCACAAGTATTTATTTCTCCAGGATTGCCAACTTTACCTAGAAGATTCTTTGCTGGCGGCGGCGGTATAACTACTGCTGCTCTCCTCTCCCGTACTGACTGTCTGTTAGAAAATAAGTACGAGTCACTCATTCGAGCATCGCTACCCACAGCTGCTCTGCGTACTATTTTTTGAGATTTCCAAAACTCATCCATCGTCTGGTTTGTGATGATCAATTTCTGCATGGCTGAACCTTGCCTCTCTATCAGCAACCTATAGAAACAATTTGAATTGGATTTTATAGCCGCACCAACAGCTAAGGGCCAGACCCCAGCTTCCCAGACCCTCCTCCAGGAGATTTTCGCGCACGGGTGGACACCTGGGTAGAACCACCAATGTTCTGCAAGCCATCAGGATAGCTTCCTTACAAAGATTCCTAGGCCCATGAGGGATTGGACCCATAGTGGTGAGGGGCAAGTGATTTCAAGTCAGAGTCTCTAACCAATCAGTCACAGATTCTCCTCTATAGAAACAAACAATTTCTGATTAGATGTTCACAATCTGCTGCATGTACAGTGCTCCACATAAGATGCATATCTGCATAACTACACATATTTTTTCCCACAAGAAAAGCACTAAAAGTAAGATAAATGCATACAAAAATGCATAAAAACTTGTCAAATACTGAACAAAATTCCAGCGTGCTTTCAATAGATTAGCAAACTCGTGCGCACCCAGTCATACTCACTAGATGCTAACTTAAACTGAAGTTTGAGGTGCCTTCAGCAATTTAAACAAGAGGGCCAAGACGGCCCTAAATCGATCACATTATCGAACTTTTTCGAAATCTTATGGTCATATACAATCTGTGCAAGTTTGGTTAAGATTGATCAAGAAATATGGCTTCTGTTGTGTTAACAACATTGATATAAAGACACTGACAAAGTTTGGTAAAGATGAAATACAAAATGAAGGTGGTACAGTGTAACACCTGGGGCAGGGCCAAATGTGACCCCAGGGCTATATGTAATATATGAGAGCTGTGTGCCTTGTGGTTTCAGAGAAGATTTTTTAAGTTTTTCCCTATACAAGTCGATGTAAAACATGTGACCCCAGGGTCACCATTTGAACAAACTTGGTGAAGGACAATAAGAGTACAGTAAATGCAAAATATTAAACCTCTGGCTCTTGTAGTTCCAGAGAAGAAGACTAACGTTTTTCCTATATAAATCTATGTAAAACTGTAACCCCTGAGGCGGGCCAAATTTGATCCCAGGGTCACCATTTGAACAAACTTGGTAAAGGACCATAATCTTATAGTAACTGCAAAATATTAAACCTCTGGCTCTTGCAGTTTCTGAGAAGAAGATTTTTTATGTTTTTCACTATGCAAGTCTATGTAAAACTGTGATCCCAAGGGCAGGGTCAAATGTGACCCCAGGGTCACCATTTGAACAAACTTGGTAAAGGACCATAATCTTATAGTCAATGCAAAATATTAAACGTCGGGCTCTTGTAGTTTCAGAGAAGATTTTTTAAAATATAGGACAGCCAATTTAAGAATACGCATTTGTTAATGTAAGTACGTAATGTAATTTTGTTTTCATGCGAGTAACACGCATTGTGCTGAAAGCTTGTCTGGAGCACTGATGTATTTGAAAGTTAATGACCCATCAAGGTCACCAGCGGAACCTCTGGAATTGATCTGAACTACCCACAATATAAGTATCCAGGGTCTTTTGCAGATATTTTTGGAAAAGGACGCTGCCTCGAATTGGGAACATTTTTCCCCCCTGAAATTGCGAAAACTACACAACTATTAAATCAAACTTAAATTGAATAACATCTATGACTACTCGATGGCACTCTTTCCAAAGGGCATTCCTTATTTTTAAACTTTGATGCAGAAATTAAAAAATAGGGGCTTTTTTACCTATTAAAGACGTTTTCTAGTTTTTTTCTGCATAACAGACTTTCTTTAAACTTTTTGTACAGTAAGTCTGTTCTATATATACAGACAGAAAATGCAAAAATTATGGTAGGTCACCATAATTGTTCAAATTTTAAAAAATAATTTATAATGTCAATCTGTCCAAAAAGTTGGACAAGTCCATGAAATAGCTAAATAAGACATATTTGAAGTCTAATCATTTACTCATTGGTCACAATTCTGCTAAAATTGTATTAAAGTAAAGAACATTTAATAATAATAACAGTTAAAGCTCATCTTTATGTAAAACCTATATTTTTTTACAAAATCTGTTCGAGACCATTACTCACAATTTATGCACAAATTAGCCCATCATGATACAATTTCCTTTTTTTTTTTGTATGTTCCCAATAATAGAATCTATTTAAACTGTCTAAGCACATAGTTTTACATACATAAAAACAAAATGTGCAATAAAAATGTGAGGCTCCATGCTTGTTGTTTTTTTTGAAACCCTACCCCTAGGCCTTTTTTTTTTAATAACTTGGTTTACGGATTTTTTCTGAAAAAATTACGTCAGGAGGTCGAAATAAAAATAAAAATAAAATTACTCGTGGTGAAATTGAGAGAAAAAATTACAAGCAAAATGTTGACGTTTTAAGTCAAAAAGGGGGAGAGAATCAAAAATCGAACATCACTTTTCGTAGATCCCTATCGAAATCCATGTTTAATAGCATACTTTAGATAACCGAGCATGTCCTTCACACGAGTGGAAAAAAAGAAAAAAAAAGTTAAAAAAAAAAAAAATATTTAAAAAAAAAAAAAAAAAAAAAAAAAAAAAGTGAAAAGTACAATTTTATTTTTTTCCAAAACGGGAAAATTAGACTCGGCGGATCCGTAAACCAAGTCATTAAAAAAAAAAAAACTATGCTAAAAGGCCAAGTTTTGTATGAAATTATATAGAAATGGTATATTTTCCTTTTTTGTTATGTTCCTAATAACAGAGTTTGTTCAAACTTCCTAGGCACTTATTTGAACATATAGTCAGGCAATATATGCGATTAAAATTATAGGTCACCATGCATATTGAGATTTAATATTGTTTTTTGAAACCCTACCACTATGCTTAAATTTTTTAATTTTGTTTGAATTATTACAAAATGTTATATTTTTCCTATTTTATGTATTTTTCTTATAATAGGCATTTATATATATAAAGACAATAAATACTAGACATCAAGAGCAACATTCCTGTAAATTTTTAGGAAAATCCATCCAATAGGTTTAGAAGTCGCCCAAAATTCTGCGCATGAAAATGACTTTTACCGAAATTCGGTTCCTTCTCAATATGCAAAAAACTCTATATTTTTCCAATTGTTGAAAAACAAATTGATTAAGTGTTCTGACAGAAGTCCATCCTATACAAATATTGAAGAGCAACTGCAAGCTCGCAGAGACACAATATTTCAGTAATGTAATGGTTTACTTGTTGCGAGCGAAGTCCATCCTAAAGAAGACGATGGAGAGAACGTCGTCTTTGACATCGCCAGGGTTACCGCTGGTTTGCTTCAGTATACATTTGTCAACATAATCCTCCTGAAGCAGAAAAATATCGTACAGCAGTCAGATTTTTAAAAAATGTACAAATTATTCAAGAATAAGAATGAAAACATAATATAAAATGTTTTACAGTTTAAATGTGCTCAGAGTTCTTGTTCAGAAGCTCTAACAGGACATTTGAGCATGATTTTCGCTATTTAGGGAAAGGGAGTACATCAGGATTTTTCTAGAAACATCTTAATTTACAAAAATGTTCCAATTCATGATAAAACACTTATATCAGTCAAAATATGATGTTAGAACCATTTATACACCATATACACCATATAGCACCATATAGCTATGACGGAATCTGACGTAAAATGCTGAAATTAACCCTGGTGCGTCACCTAGGATAGCACGTATTACTGTGCAGAGTGAGTTTCTTTGCAAATAAGGGATCATTTTTAGGCTCATTTATTATGTTTAGGCCCTTTAGAATAGAAAATATAATTATTTGTCAATTTTAAGTCAGACCCCTAAACCACCATTAAAATCCTGATGTACTCCCTTTTAGAGAAAAACTTTCATTAAAAGATATGCTTTAGGTATAACATCAGATATTTATTTTTTTACTTTTGACATACAGTGGAATGATCATGACATATTTTTTTTAGATTGGGAAATTGTTTACTCAGAATTGGGAAAATATAGGTTTTTCAGTTGGGATGTGGCCGAATTTCGGCCTCACTTAAATTGGTTAAAAAAGCCCTGTCTAAATGTGTAAATTAAAGTAACTGTTTGCATGAATTATGTCATTTAAAGGTACATGTATAAACAATGGCAAAATTGGCACACATAATATTTTAACTAGAAATGTGTCCATGGAAACAGATGCAACTTCAAAATGTTAACACTCTTAAAATATACTGTTCTTTGAATGAGAAGTAATCAGAATGAACGATTCTAAAACAATCCACTGAAAAAGAATGAAGTTTGTTACTAAAGATATTTTTTTACATGACTTCCAAATAACCAAAGTCCGTTTTCCTATAAAATATATTTATAGTAAAATTGACCCTGAATAACATTAAAATCAATTCCAAGCTTTCTTTTAAAGCAAAATTGGTGTAAGTTCTACATGACACTCTGTGTCAATGTATTGAACCTTTCTGCCAAATATATGGGGCGTCCGTGGCCGAGTGGTTAACGTCTCTGACTTGAAATCACTTGCCCCTCACCGCTGTATGATCGATCCCTCAGGGGCCTAGAAATCTTTATGTGAGGAAGCTATCCAGCTGGCTTGCTGAACGTCGAAAATTGCCCAGAGGGGCACCTGGGGTCTTCCTCCACCAGTAGACGCTGGAAAGTCGCCATATGACCTTAGCTGTTGGTGCGACTATAAATCCAATTCAATTCAATTCTGCCAAATATCTTAGTTGACCCAGTCATTCATTGCTGAGTTTTGACCTGGACACAAGTTTGAACTTAAACGGGACTAGATGTGGAGTGGAGTGTGTGGTTCAGTGGTAGAGCGCCAACTTCAGATCGAAAGGTCGTGGGTTCGATCCTCGCCATGGCCATGTTATTTATCCTTGAGCAACATAATTAATCCACATTGCTTAGTACTGGTTCTACCCAGGAAACCTGCACATAATCTTCGAAAGGGGGTGTTGCAGTATCAATAGATAGATAGATAGATGCAATCTGGAAGATTAATTCTGTGTAAATAAAAATACAAGGGAAAACCCCCATAATAGGCTTCATTTCATATGGAATGTGCACATACATTACATTAGCCGCATATTAAGGTTCGTTGAATTATTATTTATAAAAAATGTCTGGTCTTCACTGGAAAACACGATGACTCTATGTACTTCTGTTGTTAAATCATCAATATTTATTCATACTTCTAGAAGTTGTACATATTACAGTGAAGTGAAGTCAGATGAATTGAACTGAATTGGGGTTTTAAGGCGCACCAACACATTACAGGTTATATTGCGCCTAACGTTATATTGCGCCTAACAGGCATGAACATACCAGGCTCATCCTCCATGTACATCGAGATAAAATATGGAAAATGGGCCTAGAACCTTCTCACCCTGAACTGCAGAGTTGCTGCAAATTCTATCGTAAAAACTCCATTTACGCTGGAGCCACGTTTATTGTTTTTTTGCCACTGCTCCTATGATGCACCTGAAACAATCAGTGCACCTGAAACAATCAGGACCTTTAATGAACATGAACAAAAAATGATAAAATGAACATGAATTTGGGGGGATTCTACCCCTCTGCCTACCCCTTCAAAGGGATCTGCAGTGGCCCTATTCTTTGCCCCGTGACCAAACAGGGCACCCGGGAACCACACGGGGCTGAAGTCAGATGACAAAACAAGAATGTACTATAGCCATAAAGCATCATATGAATTATTATTAATGTTTATGCATCAAAAACTAGCCTGTCAAGTTTTCCTGATCAAATTATTTCATTAACAATAATTAAATTGAATACATGTACACTGGTATGCGGTTGAAACACATTATGATGGTTTTACTCGTATTTGAACTGACATCCATTATCAGGGCCTTTTTACGCGTCTCCTTTTTAAGCGTTTTCCTCAAGCAAAACATATCATTTCCCACCCCCAAAATAACCATAAAATTCCCCTCCTTCAGAATAATTCCCCATTCAAAATGTTGTCGTAAAACTAACTATGTACCAACAATTTATTGCGACTATTTCCCCTCAAAATTTGGAAAATCACGTTTATTTTCCCCCCAACACAAAAAAGGGCTAGCTGCATCTTCCCCAATTTCTGAAAAATGTTCAGTCCCTTCACCTTTGCTGCGACCTTGACCCTAGAGTTGTATGTGACATGTAGTCTCCATGTGATGAAAATATTTGCCAAATATATTTTTGATCCAATTATTAATTGATGTTATGGTTTGGAAAAAGAGTTCGACCTCTAAACTTGACAACAACCTTCATCCAAGGAGAAGTTATACGCGACACAGCAGAATACGGTATTTTTGAAATTGGATCATCCATTACAAAATAACAGCCAGAACTTGACAGTTGATACGGATGGGACGGACAACCCTAACGTTATAACTTATATGCCCTTTCCTCCACCTTTGGTGGCAGGCGTATAAAAATGTTGAGTATTACGTCGAGGAATTGATGGAATTTATTCACTTCATACACACAATTTCAGTGTAAAATATCTTACCATGTAGCCCCCTGCTCCAGAACTGCTGCTGACATCAAGCGTGAAGCCGAACTGTAATAATATAATTTATACCATATACACCAGATGAACGTTTATAATTCATTAATTTCAACGTTATGGCTGAGAGATGATTGTTTCTGACGGACAAACTTAAATGGATGGTGCGAGTATTTCCCCTATTAGTAGTGCCTTCCCTAACAGAAGCACCCCCCCTCTGTTTTAAGAAACTCAAAAATCCAAAAGTTCCTAGAAAACACAATTTTTTCATTTTATCGCTAATGGATTTGATTACTGGAGTTTTTTTACTACGACATTGGTATGGTCTATGACATAAACCTTAAAGCGCTGTCATCTTCTTTCTTTCAATTTACTATTTAGTTTATCTTTTAGTATTATTTACCCGTGTTGTAATCGTCAAGTTTGACGGAAATGTGTATCATACAGATACATAGTGATGACAGTGATATACTCAGTATACAGGTGGGTTTAGGTTTAGTCAATACCGGTGGCATAGTAAAAGATCACTGTACAATAATTCTATAAGACATATTGAAAATTTGAACCATAATAAGAGTGCCCCCTTCGCGTAGCACCCGGGCGCTACTATTAGGCTATAGCGGTAATACGGTATGTGCACCCTCCTTTTGGAGGCATAAAATTAGGAATAGAAAGTGTAAAAAAAAGAAGTCGACTACAACTTCAAAACAGATGAGTATCGTCGCTGAATTTATACATGTACAGTGTTTTTTTTATGCCTAATTTGGGGCCGAAAAATTTGGGGCCGTTATTCGGCCCCATTCACAATGCCAAAAAGTATACTTTTTTCACAATTATATCCAAAAAATCCACAATCCGAAAAAAACAAACAAAACAAACAAGAAAAAACAGGCAGTAAAAATACTAGTCTTAATATAAGCTGGTGTCAAAACTAGTCTGTATTTACCAAAAACAAAACTTAAAACCAAGGGATATTAAACTGTGAAAATAAAAGTGAAAAAAGTTTCTTTTTCTTTTGTTATAATATTTCACAATTTCTAGAAAAATGCCGCTATTTTTCACAATGGCACAGGCACAGGCTGCATTCCAGAACACATAAAAAAACACTGATGTAAACATGGTAAAGCTTCATTAGTTTTAACACAATGTCATTTGTTGTTACTCACCGTTGTATTGGACATTTTTTCTTTGGAACCTCGGAAGACGAAGTTTGTCACATTGACCAGCAATGTCCCCTGCTTCAGGAAACCAAAACTACTCAAGGTAAACTGTGGCCGCGAGTCCGTCTGCAATTAGAAACATCATTTCTCTATAAGGCCAGTGTATATTTTACCCAAAATATTCGGCAAAATTCGGCCCCATTCCCCATCAAAATAGTATATTTCCCCCCTTTTTTGAGACAAAAATCGCCTCAAAAACGTCTCTTTTTTTTTTTACATTTAAATGTTGTTTCTTAGTTGACCACCCATAACATGTCCATCAAACATGTTCTTGATGTAAATTTTGTATTAAATGAAAGACTGCTTGCAACTTAATACATAGAAAACAAGAGCTGTCGGAGAACAGCACAGCTTGACTATTCGATTTTTCCGAAAATAAGAAAATATAGCTAGCCTATACCATCACAAAACAAGGCTTAAACAATGTGGAGGTGTGGTTGGGGGTGGCGTATAGATTGGGGAGGGGATATAGAGGGCATATAGAAAATTGGGCCGATATGAAATTATTGTTAGAATGTCATAAAAATTATAATAAAATTTGAGACTCGATGTGAATTTTTTTGTTAAGAAATAAAAAGCAATTCGGGTTTCGAGTGGGTTGGATGTGGTGGGGAGGGTGCACATAGCTATAAGTTTATGAATGGACAAAAAAAAAAAATTAGAAATATGTAAAAAATAAATAAATCAGGTTTCGAGTGGATTGAGGGGTGCGGGGTGGTGGGGGGCAACACAGCTGTATGTCTATGTATGGACCAAAACAAATCAGAATTATCAGGGCTGTACAAATATTTTTTTTAGCCACTAGACTAAGTCCGGGACTAGTCACCCTGTCAAAAGTGACTAGCCCCAAAAAAATTGTCACTAGTCCCACAAAATGGACACAAGTCCTGAATTCTTTAAATTTCTCGATATGTTAAAACTGCATCTTATTTTAATGGATTTGCATACTCATTACAATTCATTATACACAGTAAATGAAACAATCCTTATTTACTCTTCAGACAATTAATGTATGTTTCAGTGGTTTCGTCTAGATTGTAGACTGCCATTGGGTGAAACAGTAGCAATAGTAAGAATCGCATCAGCATTTTTAAATTTCAATGACTTTCATATTACAGTTCGGATAATCATTTAATGGAGAGAAAAATTTAAATTTCAATGACTTTCATATTACAGTTCGGATAATCATTTAATGGAGAGAAAAAATAGTCATAACTTTAAATAGGTAAAGGGCTACAGATGCGATTCTGAACTTTATTACCATTTTACCTAATGCAAAAAATAAATAACATTGGAATCAATAAATCATTTTATTTTTATTTGTCCACTACTCCAGATGATTTTGACTTTTTGATTGGCTGTTTTTCCTCTTTTTTATTTTTACTTTCGCTTTCACTCTGAATATATTCCTTATTTTTAACACTGAAAAAGTTCAATAAACTCATTTTTGAAATGTAAACATTAGCAAAGCCGAATACGAAATCAAACTGATTATGTATGTCAGTTCGTTTGTTTCTATTTCATTTTTTGACAACTCAATTCTTCGAACGTAATTGGTACACTAACTAATCACAAACCGTTACCCCACCTGCCTTTCATGTCTTACAATTACGCTCAACACTACACTGAGAAACAACAAAAAATCACACCTGCCATTTCATATCAAATATGCTTCCATTGTCAAACGTCATTAGTTCCTTTACTCATCGAAAGATTGCTGAAAAATCGACCTGATTGCTAATTAATCAACGTATTAGTGTTATTGTTTGAGTCTATCGCCATTTTCAGCTCACCACGTGACTAACAGGTAATCACGTGACGAACATGTGATTTACTTGTAGTAGTCGTTTCATTGGCTAGCGGGTCTGGATTAAAATAGATCGCGCCAATTGATTGGATAATGTCGACAATACAGACTGTAAATTAAAGTAATTTTAAGGCGGGACTTCCGGCATGGTTGATGCCCGGGGTCGCTGTGGATGCTAATTGCATTACATAAGCGAGTGAAATTAAAGGATTACGTTGAGAAGTGTGCTGGGGTTGTTTTATGACAGGTGGCCGACATTGTTATTTGGACAAATCTGGGACTGAAATCTTCCTAACAGTGACACGCCCGACTTTCTCTTTTTTTAAAATTGGGACTAGTCCGGGACTGAAATCTTTGAAAAAGTGACACGCCTGACTTTGGTTTTTGGACTAGTCCCGGGCGTCGGGTTATAGGATTTGTACAGCCCTGATTATGTTGTTTTTTTTGGGGGTTTTTGAAGGGGGGGGAGATATTGCAGCGCAACATAGCTATAAGTCTCTGAATGGACCAAAACAAAACAGAGAAGGGGCAACATTGCTATATGTCTATTAATGGACCAAATGCCCCCAAATTGACCTTGACGTTGGAGCAATATGAAACCAACAGATATATTTAAAAAAAAAATGAAATAAAATTTAAAAAACAAAATCCAAATAAAAAAATAAAATAAAAAATTAACGGGAAAAAAAACATTAATGAAAAAAATAAATAAATTAAATCACGTTATTTCAAAATCCGTCCAGGAATGCCAGAGTTATTGTCTAACACAATTTGACCTTTGAACTTTAAGTGTGACCTTGACCTTGGGGCCACAGACCTGGATTTGTGATCGACACATCGTCTTATTGTGGTGAGCACTTGTGCCAAGTAATGCCAGAGTTATTGACCAGACACAATTTGACCTTTGACCTATGTGTGACCTTGACCATGGAGCCATGGACCTGGATTTTGTGCGCAACACATCATGTTGTTGTGGTGAGCACTTGTGCCAAGTTAATTCAAAATCCGTCAAGAAATGCCAGTTATTGACCGGACAAGATTTGACCTTTGACCTCTAAGTGTGAATTTGACCTGATTTTGTGCGCGACATGTCGTCTGGTTGTGCTGAGCACTTGTCTCAAGTTATTTGAATATCCGTCCAGGAATGCCAGAGTTACTGACTGGACACAATTTGACCTTTGACCTCTAAATGTGAACTTGACCTTGGAGCCACGGACCTGGGTTTTGTGTGTGATACGTCGTCTGGTTGTGGTGAGCAATTGTGCCAAGTTATTTGAAAATCTGTCCATGAATGTCAGAGTTATTAACCGGACACAAAAGCACTTTGTTTTGACCTTTCACCTCTGTGACCTTGACCTTGGAGCCATGGACCTGGATTTTGGGCGCGACACGTCGTCTTGTGGTGAGCAATTGTGCGAAGTTAATTGAAAATCCGTCCATTATTGTCAGAGTTCTGAAGCGGACACGATTGTACAGACGAACGGACAACCTTTGACCTCTGTGTGACCTTGACCATGGAGCCACGGACCTGGATTTTGTGCGCGACACGTCGTCTTGTTGTGGTGAGCAATTGTGCCAAGTTATTTGAAAATCCATCCATCATTGTCAGAGTTATGAACATACACGATTGTACAGACGAACGGCGATGAATGGAAAGACAGTGCGACTACTATATGCCACCGTTTGGGGGCACAAAAAATATCGGCTTTCGAGTGGATCGGGCATAGCTATAAGTCTATTTGACCAAAACAAATCAAGATGTTGGGCAACATAGCTATAAGTCTATTTGACCAACTATAAAATCCAATTCAATTCCCAGTGTTTTTTTTATGCCTAATTTCGAAAAAGTATCCTTTTTTCACAATTATATCCAAAAAAATCACAATTTGAAGAAAAATAAAAAATTATATATATATATATATTTTTTTTTTTTTTTTTGGGGTAAATATACTAGTCTTAATATACGCTGGTGTTAAAACTAGTCTGTATTTACCAAAAACAAAACTTAAAACCGAGGGATATTAATTAAACTGTGAAAATAAAAGTGAAAAAAGTTTATCTCTCTTTTGTTATAATATTTAACAATTTTCACAATTTCTAGAAAAATGCCGCTATTTTCCACAATGGCACAGGCACAGGCATTCACAAAACACATAAAAAAAACACTGATTCCAATTCAATACTATTTGACCAAAACAAATCAGAAATATGTAAAAAAAAAAAGAAAAAAAGGGGGGCATGGGGGTGAAATGAGACCCATTTTAAGGGCTATCAGAATTTCGGTTCCATGGGATCCCAGTGTTACAAAAATCAAAATTGCTAGGATAAAAAATGTAAGAGATATAGACTTGCAAACACAGCTTACACGTAGACCTTGATGTGGGACGACGCCGCCGACGCAGACATGTTTAAATAAGCTCTCTTATTCTTCGAGTAGTCAAGCTAGAAACTACTATCTTTTCTTCTTTATTTTAACATTGTCGAAATTATCCCTTTCCAATTCACGTCACTGTTTCCCCCCTCTAAAGGGCAACCGAACCCTTCCCTTAAAAGTAAAACAAGAGGTCAGTGACCTTGAAGCTCTACTGATAGGTTTTTGATAGCTAGATCAGCATTCCTGTGAAGTTTCATGAAAATCTGTCAAGTAGTTTCAAGTTTTTATTACCGGTACTAAACATGATTAAAAACCAAGTAGAACAGTTTACAGTATTTCATTGAAAACATATTTAAGGGGGGGGGGGGGGGGGGGGGGGGGGGGGGATAGTTGAAAAACAGGTGGGAAGGGGGGTAGTAGAGAAGGGTAGGGGGTAGTAGAGGTGGGGTAAGGTGTGGGCGGGGTGGGCTACGCGCCTTCTGCCTGTCATCATGGGTATCCGATTCAGATCTAGGTAGGGAGAGACATCGATTTTTTTACAAAAGATTTATGTGAATAAAAAATATTTATTCAAATAAAACAATCATTAAGAATCAAAATTGTTTTTTAATTTTTTAAAATCGGACTTAAAATAACAAAGTTATTTAATTTTGAAAGTAGTAAGTAGTGTCTGAACGTGTTATCAAAATAGATCATACAGGCGTAGTATTGGCGTTGTATACACTGCTTATCGAGGACGCGATTTCTAGCGCATTGCTATGTAATTCTATTGAACATTTATGAATATATGCCATGATCATCAATCATGCGCTGCATTGCGCTAACCTGCACAAATAAGTATGATATATTACTGGAAAGATCATAAACTAAGCTTTATTGTGACATAGTGCCATTGTATGCCTTTGTACTACTTTTTGCGCAATCGGTGTCCAAAGTTGACCTATTTCAATCCAGTTGCATTGGGGCTATTTTCAGGATTTTCCAATTTTTAAAAATACCATTAGAAAGGCCAATCATAGCTCTTTCAGATGACATCATTATTTTTCCTGTATCTTGATTGGTTTAGCCAGAGTCACGAGTTAAACATGCCGACCTTCAACTTGCGCAACTTCCACAAGGTGCGATTTTACGTTTATTGACTGGGCATGGGTGTAAGCTTAGATCGATAAAAACTACTTTATCGATAATTAAAGTTTACAAATTCGATATCGTTGTAGAGTTTAATCATTCTACTTTAAGGAAAACTAATTATTTTGAGAAAAAACGGCCATTTGAATGCTTAAATCTTGTCTGAAAAACAATGAATTTACAACGGTGGCACGCATACTCAGGGGTTTTCGGAAACGCATGTCCCTCGCTAATCTAGGTAATCTGAGCCTTCTTTGACACTAAAAAGTTCTTTTTCTTCCCCTCTCCAGTGAGATCCCTGTGTTTTTACTATAGGAACTGCTCTGACCGTACACAGCCAGATGAAATATCAAAATCGTAAAAAGGACTGGTAAGGTCAGAGAGATCTAGGCAAATTCCAACCCTCGATAATCGGAACATTAGCAGAGCCTCGGTTTGGGATGTAAACAATTATACCCCGTGTTGAAAGTCCCGATCTTCACCGGATATCCTATGAAAGATTTTTATATTCGCGATTGTTTATACGTGTGATGTCAACGTAAAAATATGTCAATAATAATTTTGTTTCCGATTGATTAGCTGTAACTTCAACTGAACAATTACATAATAAAACATTTCAAGCGGTAACGTTTTGAAAGACGTAACGAATCAGCCATACCTCGAGCTTGAGATGGTGCTTTCTTGAGTCTGCATGTTGAAATAAAACGAGTGTACACAAAAATATCGTAAGAAGAAGTTTTTTTGCGAAAACTGCGGCCATGTTGGATGTCATTATATGTATGTTGTTAGAAACGACTTTACGATTGGTTGGATCTGAGAAACTTAACCAATCAATAAGATCGTAACATTACGTGCATTATTATTCGCTCTTAGTTTAGTTCGTGCTGTTATTTTACCTTCGCACTCGGACTTCCATTCCAGTTATTATGTCTGGAATTGGTCTGGGAATGGGGATGAGGAATTAGACTAATTCACATCTCCAATAATTTTAATTCTAATAATTATCTAAAATTCCAAAGGGCAATAACTATAATTTGAATGAAAAGAAATAGTTATGGTACTTCCTCTCATTGCACTCTATTTTTGTGTGAAGTTTCCTTGCAGTCCCATTAGTGATTTTTGAGTTATTCATAACTTTCACATGACATCATCAAAATAATTTGACCAATCAGTGATCAATAAAATAAAAGACCTCCACATTCTGGAAGGGGGTAAACTCGGTGTTTATCGTTGGTGCTCAACTGACTTTAGCCCTTTATTCAACTAGTTTGTAGGGATAATTATATTACAATATATATTTTTTTGTGTACATCTATGTATCTTCTTTTTGTGTTGTCTGATTTTAAAACACCAATATGGATACATTTAATTTAAATCATAGTCTAATATTTTCATATAGAGATTGAGGATAAAGTCCGAGTAAACCCCTTTATTTTCACCTACTGAATATCTCAACATACCGGAAGTTGACCTGTTATGAATACTCCGGACAAAAATTCTAAGTATAAAATTACTAAGGGCAATAACTCTAATTCAATTAAAATAGGGTTATGGTTCTTGTCACAGACATATTAATAAACAGATGGGAAACTTCCTATTGTAACCAATGAAGTAACCAAAATATCATATGGCACCGTTTTCCTTCTATCTTCTCTCTCAATTATTCACTGATTTTGATGAGAATACATTCAAAAGATTCATAGTGAACTTTTACATCGTTAAGCCGATTTTTGATCCGATCTTAAAGAGGCACTACCTATATCTATAAAGCGATTTTTAATGTAAAATATTAAATACTCAATATTACTGCATTTATATGTATGCAAAGCTATTTTATGAGTATTATAAGAAGAAACATGGTCTGTATTCCTGTTCTGTAAATTATTAATTATGATCAAAACAATATCTTGAATAAAATGCTGCCCAGCCGTTTATTCCTGCCGGAGAACTACGTGTGTTTACGATTTTCTCGGACATGCGCAATGCGATTCAGTTGAACGAAAACAAACTATTTGGGGCAATTCCGATAGTAAACAAATCGTTCGGAACTCTTCGCCAATCCGACGAGGCAGTTCCGATTGTAAACTAATAAGATCGGAAAATCTCCGTCATCGGCTTGTCTAAAACAATTACGAATATAATTTCAAAAATCCGATCTTTTCATTCCTGTTTTTTTCCTAGCAAAACGCATATTACATTGGGTAAAATTATTTTTTTACCTTTTTCGTAGTACTCTTTATGATTAAGTAAAGTTTATATCAATTGGTGGAATAAAATATATAGGTAGAGCCTCTTTAAGCAAAAGTGGCCGGATTGTTGATATTAATGAACATGATGAAAGCTCGGACAAGTTCGAAAACCAGATTGGACCATTAACACCGGAGTTATGGCCCTTAAATATGTCATATTTTGCCTTATGACTACGGGGCTTTCATTTTTGTGTCATCTGCTGTGTGGGAAAAGAAGCTTGATAATGCATTTGAGGTCACTGGGGTAAAGGTCGCTGTTACTAAAAATAGAAAAATAGTTTCCAGCCAATATAACTTTAGTTAGGAATGAGATATTGCAATGAAACTTGCTGTGTAGGTAGCTTAGATGGAAAGGAAGCTTAAGATTGCATTTGAGGTCACTCAGGTCACTCAGGTCATGGTTGCTATAAGTAACGCTGTTAGTAAAAATAGTGAAACTTCAGGGGACACATTTAATTCTGCTGAATTTTAGTTCATCTGATCTTTATCAAACTCAGCCAAATTTTTGATATCAGTCAAAGCTTGGACAAAGTTCAACAACCACTTGGATGGAACCAATAAAACCTGAGTTCTGGTCCTTGATTTGTTTAACCTGGGTGCAGGAATTGGCTGTGAGGGCATTTTTTGCCCTAATGGCCCCCTTGTTCAGAGCATGGAAGCTTTGTTTTTCACTTGAATTCCATCAAATGTGTATAGCCAGACTACTAGAGTGATATAGGCCCTCTTGTTAAGTTATGCTCTAGGCAAGAATTCTAAGTATAAAATAACAAAGGGCAATTATTTTAAATTGAATGAAGACAGAGTTACGGTTCTTGTACTCCCTCTTATTGCCCTCTATCATTGTGTGAAGTTTCAATGCAGTTCCATGAGTAGTTCTGAAGTTATGGGACGGACACAGCGGCGTCTATATGCTCTGCAGAAAACGTTGGAGAGCATAAAAAGAACATCATACATGTACATCATACATGTACGTCATGCCTAAGTTTTAAAATACTCCACAGAATAAAATAACATTTCACGTCCAATGGGATTAACTATTTTGTAATGCTTATTTTAACTGCTGAACTAGTATATTTTATTAAGTAGTTTCATATAACTCTATGTAAGATGGCCGCTGACTGCCCTGTTTTGATGTCAAATCAAAATAATTTTCAACAAGGACCAACATCATGTCATGCTGATCATTTTAGAAAAAATTCCATATCAATATCACTTAAGAGTTTTCAAGAAGTAGTCGCTACAAATTTGTTTTTTAAAAATCTATTTTTATCTGTGGTGGCCATTTTGTATTTCTGGCCGACCTGAAATTTTGCTAGGATCAATTAGACATCAAGAGCAACATTCTTGTGAAGCTTCATGAAAATCTGTCAATCTGTCATCTGTCAAAATCTGAAAATACTTGTATTTTTTAAATCTATTTTTAGATGTCGTGGCCATCTTGAATTTCTGGGTGACCTGAAATTTTGCTTGGATCAACAAGATATCAAGAGCAACATACCTAGTTTGATGAAAATCTGTCCAAGTAGTTTCAGGGCAGTTTTCAAGAAGTAGTCGCTACAAACTTGCTTTTTTTTTAAGCTATTTTTTAGCCGTGGCGACCATCTTGAATTTCCAGCCAACATAAAATTTTGCTAGGAGCAACTAGACACCAAGAGCAAACATTCCTGTGAAGTTTCATGAAAATCTGTCGAGTAATTTCAGAGGAGTAGTCGCTAGAAGTTTTTATTATATAACTCTATGTAAACAGAGATGGCGGCTGGCGGCCATGTTTAAAGTTGAATCAAAATAATTTTCGAAAAGAATCAACATCATGTCATGCTGATCATTTTAGAAAAAGTCCAATATCAATATCACTTATAGTTTTCAAGAAGTAGTCGCTACTTGTTTTTTAAAAATCTATTTTTAGCTTTGGTGGCCATCTTGGATTTCACATCAACTTGAATTTTTGTTAGGATCAACTAGACATCATAGGCAACATTCCTGTAAAGTTTCATGACAATCCATCTAGCAGTTTCAGAGAAGTAGTAGCTACAAAAAACAAAAAAAGTTTACGGACGGAGGGACACCGCACCATGGCATAAGCTCTGATGATCTTTGATCAGTAGAGCTAAAAAAAGAGAAAAATTTATGGAAAGGAAAATAAGGCCCCATGTCAGGTTTATCATTCTGATTTAATTATGAAAAACACAACCATATGATATGATGTCCATGACTTGTAAGTGAGGAAGTGTCGATTCTTACAGATGGCGGGAGGTGTACAATACTGGTTCTACCCAGGAAAAGTGGGTGGTCTGCCTCCACCACAAAAAATCGACCGTCATAACCTTACATGTGTTGAAAATGACGTAAAACACCATACAAACAAAACAAAAACTTATTCAGATTGTGTCGATACCCAGTACTAAATTTGTTCTGAATGAATGGATGGTATTTTATGGCACATCAACACAAATAGGTCATATTGTGTGCAAAAACAGATGAAACTGAACAATAAAATAGTTGATTATTTCAAAGCACTCTTAAGTGTATGTATAGGTAAATATATCAACAAATAAGGGACAATATGGTAAAAATAATACCTATGAACACGTAAAGGCAAATACGAACATATTACAATGAATTATACAGTCTGATGTCTTTCAAGAAATCTATTAAAAACAAGACAGAAATGAATTATATCAAATGTGTTCTGAATCAGCTCAGTCTCTTTCAATCATGCAAATATCCGTCATATTGTTGACTGAATACAGTCCACTCTCAGTAACTCAAACTCGCTTACTTCGAATTTCCGCTTAAGTCAAATTTTTGTCACAGTCCCAATTTTATTCCTTCTATTTTTATGCAATTTGACTTCTTTTAACCCGAACTATATTTCTGGTCCCAAACAGGAATATATAGAGTAATTTACATTCGCTAATTCGAAGTTCAACTGAAGTGCCAAATGCAAGTTTGATCAAACACAAGCGGCATTGAAGTTGATTGTGAAGCAAACAAAAGGTGATAATTGCTGAGATGATTTGACCTGTGACACAAATAATTAAATCATTCTGACATGTTTGTTAATTTATGTTCTTGAGTCTGACTTTCATGGTAAATTAAGGTTTGTTATCGAGGAAGTTTGTTTACGATAATTGAAAACAAAGGCCATCACGTGGGTTAAAACAATTATAAGAATTATACTAATTTGACATGGAGGAAATGCATAATTTGTGAAAATATTGTTTTAATAAAATATGAAATTACAAATATTTTACTGATTTATTTAATTACCAAAACGTTTCTTATATGGCTTTAACATGCTATGCCCGAATATACAAACTGACAAAACGAAAGTAGAATGCTGCTCAATATAATACAGGTCTCAAATTTGAGCATGCATAATAACAATCAGTAATTTATGTAATTACTTTGCCTGTTTGATCTGAATGAAATTATAACAGTAAAGAAACATATTCATCAACATATATGAAGGAAGAAAACATGTATTTCATTAAAAGTCGGCTAATATAAATAACATATATGTATAGTGTAAAACTGGTGGGTGGGGTAATAAAATTGAAGACATTTCTGCCAAAATCGTTTAATTCGAACTTCTGATAATTCGAACTTTTCTCCCGGTCCCTTGAAATTCGAGATATTGTGTTTGGTCTGTACTAGAAATGTATCCATAGGACACAGATACTCCCACTGAAAACAATATTCGGAAACGATAAAAGTCGATGAAAACTCAGGTAATACAGTGGATTTTGACGCCCAATCGACATTCAAATCTTGACGTCATAGGTAAGCACCCTGTGAAGTTTCGATACAATCGGTTGAAATCTGTGGGAGTAGATAGACACACAAACTTTTATGGACGGACAGACATGGCTAACAATAGTGGTGAGAGCATAACAATTGATTACAGTATTCATGCTTCTCTGTTCAATAACGAATTGAATTGAATTGTGTTTTAAGGCGCACCAACACATGACAGGTTATATGGCGCCTAACAGGAATGAACATGCCAGGCTCATCCTCCATGTACATCGAGATAAAATACGGAAAATGGGCCTAGAACCTTCTACCTGCAGAACTGCAGAGTTGCTGCAAATTCTATTGCAGACGCTCCATTTACGCTGGAGCAACGTTTATTGTTTTTCTGCCACTGCTCTAGTGATGTGAGGAAGATGGCACCTGAAATAATGCAGGGGTCATGATGAAGACCTTTAATGAGCATAAGCATGAACAAAAAATGATAAAATGAACATGAATTTCGTGGGGTTCCACCCCTCTGCCTACCCATTCAATTGGATCTGCAGTGGCCCTATTCTTTGCCCCGGAACCAAACCGGAACTACAGTTAAATCTTGAAGGCGCTTTTTATATGTATCTTCTTATTTAAATAAATTAATTCAAATTGTACGACTCCCCCTTAAAGGGGCACATCAGGCATTTCGTGGGTATAGGCGTCTTACTAAAAGGGCACACACCAACTTGAGTTTTATATCAAGGATTAAAATTAGCACCTCAATTTATAATTCCTGTATCATTTTAACTTAAAATCTGCTTGCATAATTATAATTAAATAAAAATCTGAGATTTAAATTTTCTTCCTTATTGTACCGAATATTTAAATATACTACTGGCGCAATATAAACAATATATTGTAATATGTAGATACAATTTGATTTGAACCGTTCTTGTAATTAAAATTAATGACTGCAAATGTGCAAGTTATTTGGAAGACTAATGTGACGCCTTGAGTTTTAAACAAATCAAGATTGCCAAGTGACAATGAGAAATTATCAACAACTTGCACATAAAATATGAAGTCATCTTCATCTCAGGTCAGTAACTTATTCAAACTCTGCGACAACATCGTTACTCTCTTCACTATCCTTTCTCTATCCACCTCGTTCAGACATTTCCCGAATCTCTGCAGAAACTTATCCGGATGCCACCGAATTTGTTGATCCCGCAGGTACTTCTTATATTCAGAGTCCGTTTTCTCCATTCCGTCAAATAAAACACCCATATCACCATCCTGCTCCTTAATACTGGGCCACGGAATATCGTCGAACCCTAAGTTCTCCTTATTCTCTTGATCTAACAAATCTTTGTATCGTTTCTCGTATTTTAGTCTTTGCTTCAACATTTTCACCGCATTATCTTCCTTATATTTTCTTTCATACTGTTCTCTCATTTTAGCACGAATTTCTTCAAGATTCTCTTGACCAGCCTCTGTGGCTGGTTTTTGTTCCGTTTTGCGTTTCTTCTTCTTACTACTGCCGGGGTCATCGTATAACTTTGACCTTGCACGTTTTCTGGCATAGTATTGCTGCTGGAGACGGTCTGCCCAGTCATCGTACGTCTCCTTTTCAGAATACGAATCTGTAAAATCTGATGAAATAAAATATTATTAGAAAATAGTTTACCCTGCATTAAGAGACCACTAAAGGGGAGTGTGAACCTGGTCTCTTAAAACAGGTGCATTTTAAACAGTTCGGAACTTAAATGGGGGTCCCTTAAAGCACATCTTAAAGCAGGTAGTGTCTTCAAAGAGGTGGTCTCCAAACAGAGATGTTTTCTAAATGCAGGTGGTCTCTTAAATCAGTTAATTTCTTTATTGAGTTAGTCTTTTGAGCAGGTTTAATTGTATAAGGTGTGCTTCACTAAAATGTCAATAATCTTAATTGTTATCTAATATCCTTTATTCCCTTTTGGAAACAGCTACTGAGCAACATCTAGAAAAGTTCACCTATGTGAAAATCAGTTGAAGATAATGTCAAGCGGTCGGGTTCAAGAAAAAGTCAGGGGATTTGTGATTTTAAGAGAAATGTACCGGTATGTAAAATATATACCAATAATTAAAGTTGTATCAATTTTAAATACATTAGGGAAAATAGTGTCTGAGACACTGGGATAAACTTATTTAACAAAAAAAAAGCAGGTCAATGGCAACAACAATGGTCTATTTTTAATGGAAAATGATGGCGGACGTCAATGTGTATATCATTATTTATTACATAACTGTCATAAATTTACATTGAACTATGAATGACGTAATTTTAGTATCACACAAAAAAAGTTACTAGTGACGATATAACTTTTTTATATCATCACTAGTGATGATATAACTTTGCCGGAACTACTTTCTTAACATATTTGTTAAAAAATACACCGGTTTAAAGTTAAAATGTTTTTTAATTTCTTCTTTTACGTAAAGCATTGTATTAGCCAGCCAGCCGTGCAGCCGTCTTTTGCACGGCCGTTTTTGAAAAATCGCGGCCAATATTTGAGGGTGGTGTAAAAAAAATACACCACTTCCAAACTCTTACTTTCTCAATATTGTTATATTGTACAACACAATACATTATATATACACACGGCAATAAATGGCAACATATAAAGTCTATTTTGTCACATATCATGTTTTATCATACATTTTCTCCATTACTCACTTACTAAGAAGTGTTTCAGTTCAAGATTCGTTCTCTTGGGAGAGTAAAAGAATGTGTATTTATATATATATCAACATGTAATGCATGATTTTATTTAATGCATAACGCGTGTTAGCAAATTATTTTGCACACCCTGTTTGCATATTTGCACACCCAGTTCTTGAATTTCTGCCTAATACACTGACGTAAATTTATATAATAAACAGTATAATTAACAGCATAAATTTGATACTGAATTAATGTCACTCGAGGAAAAAAGTGGTAATTTGGTTAATAAAACTCGTTCTTTGAACTCGTTTTTTTTACCAAATTACCACTTTTTTCCCTCGTGACATAAATTCAGTATCAAATTTATGCTGTTAATTATTCTCTATGTCATCAACTTTAACACATTTCTGACTCATTTTAATACATATATAAAGGATAAAATAAACGGGATCTGTCTTACCCCAAATTTGAAGTGTTTGAATGTAAAAGAAAATAACTTTTAACATGTTTAAATCACGTATGTTATACATATATTTAGTCAACAAAGGCAACATATCCCCCTACCTTGTTCATAACTTCCCCACGTGGTACTATACTCGTGCTGCCATTCATCAGCCAGCTTATCTCTCCACGACAACTCACTCATGTCACCGTGGTTACTGGTGGAGGCGCCAGCAGTGCCAAAACCGTTTACCTGTAGAAGAAATAACGGAGTACAGGCCTGTAATAGCCATCCCTGAAATTTAACTTTTAACTGTCAGAGGCAAATCCGAGGGGACTGGGATTGATTTTTATGCCATTTCCTGCGTTTCAGTGAGCTTCCAAGACAAACTTTTGGGTATTAAGCAAGATACCGTGTCAATGGTTGATAAAACTTCGTTATTTAAATTGCATTTAAGTAGCGTACCTTCCCAAAATTCTACGAAGACATTTGCTTTGGTGTGTTTCAGCTACTATGGGCCTAGAGTAATATTCTCTGTGCAGTTTAATGAAGGTTAGAAGTTTAGTACAAGAAGAGATCGCACAATTTTTCATTGTATGTCTATACACACATACAATTTATTAATTTCACTTATATTGGATAAATTATTGCAACATAATATAAAAAGACTTCTGAGAAATATATTTAGTGGCAATTCACTCATAATTGCTGTAAGCACCTTCCCACCTGTTCCTGACCAGACTCCCTGTACTGAACCAGTCTGTGTAGCAGCTCACGGCATGATGTACCAGCCGTGTTACGCGCATCCAGCAGGTCAGGAAAGTTCTCGATCAACGGCAGAATAAGCCCTGTATAACCTGGTAACATATTATTATATTTTTTGAATATTATTACAGAGAACAATCATAGCATGAATGAAATTTATTTAAAAGGAATGTTGACATTTGTATTAGTTTGACAAGCTTTACTATTAATCAGGTGTTAAAAAATAGTCGTTTTATAGTCACAGTGGATCCCACCTAGAATGTCCAGGAAACATGTTCAAGTTAATGTGTTCTTCAACATTGGAAGAATTGGAAGAATTAACAAGAGGTCAATGACCTTGAAGCTCTACTGATAGGTTTTTGATAGCTAGATTAGCATTCCTGTGAAGTTTCATGAAAATCCGTAGGAGTAGTCGCTACAAGTTATAATTATATAACTCTATGTAAACAAAGATGAGATGGCTGCTGGCGGCCTTGTTTAAAGTCGCAGCATAATAATTTTTGACAAGGATCAACGTCATTCCATACTGATCATTTTAGAAAAAGTCCCATATCAATATCACTTATAGTTTTCAAGAAGTACTCACTACAAACTTGTTTTTTGAAAATCTATTTTTAGCTGTGGTGGCCATCTTGAATTTCCGACCAACCTGAAATGTTGCTAGGATCATTTAGACACCAAGAGCAACATTCCTGTGAAGTTTCATGGAAATCTGTTGAGTAGTTTCAGAGGAGTAGTCGCTACAAGTTTTTACTTAATAACTCTATGTAAACAAAGATGGCCGCTGGCAGCCATGTTTAACGTCGAATCAAAACGATTTTTGACAAGGACCAACATCATGTCATGCTGATCATTTTATTAAAAGTCCCATAACAATATCACTTAGAGTTTTCAAGAAGTAGTCGCTCCAAACTTGTTTTTTAAAAATCTATTTTTAGATTTGGTGGCCATATTGGATTTCACATCAACATGATTTTTTGCTAGGATCAACTAGACTTCATGGGCAACATTTCTGTAAAGTTTCAAGAAAATCCATTTCGTAGTTTCAGAGGAGGTCGCTACAAAAAAAAAATTACTGACGGACAGACGGATGACGCACCACGGCATAGCTCTGCTGATCTCTGATCAGTAGAGCTAAAAACAAATAAACAAAAACCTTCCTAAATACCCCATTTGTTTAAGCATGAAATAGGAACCTTATATATATTTGTATTTGGCCCAAACAAAGAAGATATGGCTAGCTGAAGATTGTTTTAAAATGGATATTGAGTTTTGTATAAAAACGTTCCAACATTCCCTTTTATTTCTCAATGAAGAATGTCTGCATAAAATTAATACTATGAAATTGAAACAATGATTTTAAAGGGACACAAGGCAATCATGATTTTTCTAAAAACTCACGGCATCCCGTAAGTTTTTCTCTTAACTTGCATTTGTTCAATCATTAATTGTTAGAATAGTTAAAAGCAAATTATTTTTTACATATTACTAACTTTTTATAATATTGCACCAATAATATATTTAAACATTTGGTAACATAGTGAAGAAAATTGAAATCTCACTTTTTTATTTAATTATATACAGGGTCTTCCACAAGCCATTTAAGAGCATATTCCTCCTATTCCTTAATTTTAAAAACTAATTTCCCCCTACTCCTTAATTAACCCCTATCCTTTGATCTGCCCTATCCCTTAAAAACACCAATAAATCTCCAAAATGCACTATACCCGTCTATAAATAGCTCCTTGTAGGCTATACTTCTTAAAAGTAAATTCATTTACAGTTGAAATATACTTCAAATTTCATCTAAATAAATCATGATCCGTAAAAATATTGGTCACCCGAAGGGTACCTCCCTCACCCACCCCATGACATTCAAATTTAATTTCCACTATCCCTTAAATAATTTCTGTGGAAGACCCTGATATGCAAGTAGTTTTAAAGTCAACATGATGCAGGATAACTAAATCGAGGAGCACATTTTAATGTTTGAATAAAACTCAAGATTGCCATGTGTCCCTTTAAGAGAAGTGGTTATAAAACAAGTATGTAAAACACTGAGTGACATTGTGTTATAAATACTGAAACAGGGATCACTTGGAAGCAACAAACTCAAACTAAAGAGGCTCGGTTCCAATAAAAACACTTATACCTCGGGTTGGAATTCCCTATCTTCACCGGACACCCATGAAAGATTCTTATATTTTTATATCTGTTCATGACAGACAGGCTATTCGGTGCAATACCTCTCACACTCCCTAGCACCAGCTAAATGTTTAAGATGGACAAGCAAGCAGAAACACATGCCAGATACACTGATAAAAGAAAACAGAAAAATAATTTAATCCCTAATGACAGAAAGACACGTACAGTCAGTGGAATTTTGATGGTTGCCAGATTCTTCGTATTTTAAAGCCCTGTTTAAGGTGATGTGTAGAGGATAGTTCATGTCATCATCCCCATGTAGGCCATTAATACCCTCAACCATCAAATACCTGCAAAATACATTTAGACCAACTACAATACTCTAGAAGTGAGAATAACTTAAAGGCACTAACCCACTAAATAACGGCAAAATAACACTACAAAATCGTTTATCCAAACTCTATTCGGGTGTTTAGGTCATAAAATAATGTATAATTATATGCTGATTAAAAGTATGAGTTCATTCACTGGTACTTAAAATACCCGAGACTGAATATGCGTAAAATGAAATATGAGCAGAGCTGATATTTAAAGACTTAGTTTTTGCTTGGCTGGTTAAAGCCGTTTATACTGTGTCTATACAGTTAGGATTTTCAAAATATGCAAGTCATATATCTCGTCGTTAGTAGGTTTAGAAACGATATACATCTGTTGTCAATTTTGCCAGTTAATGGCGGGATAGGGCTAACTTTAACAAACATTTCTCAACACCTAAAGCTGAAGATTTTTAGCACTTGCTTGAACAAACAATTTAGTTGTTCTGGATGTGTTCAAAAAATTATTTCTGACAATTTTATTTTTCTCATATAAATCAATGTCTGGTGAATGATATGAACTGAAATGAATAAAAGTTCTAGAAAAATGATATGGCTTACTTGAGCATGGCACCAGACCCATGTCTGCAGCAGTAGTGCAGGAGATTCCTGTCCTTCTTCAGCAACATGGGCACCAGTTGTAGCTTGTGCTTCCTCACGTAACTCCGCAGTTTCTTTGGCCTGTCATCTTGTATGTACTTTTTAATTTTGGTAATTCTCTCCCTACTCATGTTTCATAGGATGAACTTCTCACAGGCACTTGTATTCAAGACCATTACCTGGAAAAATGGAGGAATGGCAAAATTATAAACCGTATCAATTTGTATGATTCAATCACTTTATATTCATCAATAAAATACTTTGTGAAATTGCATAAGGGCTGCAGTACAGTTTCATATTGTAAATTTTAAAACTAACCCAGTTTGATTAGTGCACCTCAACAAGATATGTAAAACAAGAGTTCTTGAGTTATCGCAAAGGCAAGCAATTTTTAGTATTTTTTTACAAGTTTTGTTACTATGACAACCACATTTCTTAAGCGAATATACCCAAAAGGGGAGGTGCACAACTACACCATGACACAAACATTCCTGCCAAGTTTCGAGTTTGTAGTGCCAGGTGTTCTCGAGTTATCGCTAAGACGAGCAATTTTTAGTGATTTTTTTACATGTTTTGTTACCATGGCAATCACATTTCTTAAGCGAGTCCAGCCAAAAAGGGGAGGTGCATAACTAGACCATGACACAAAGTTGAAACATTCCTGCCAAGTTTTGAGTTTGTAGTGCCATTGTTCTTGATTTTTTACAAGTTTTGTTACCATGGGTCCATGGCAACCACATTTCTTATGTGAATCTACCCAAAAGGGGCAGCCATGACACAAACATTCCCGCCAAGTTTCGAGTTTGTAGTGTCCGCTGTTCTTGAGTTATCACGAAGACAAGATTTCAGGACGGACCGATCGAGAGACTGACCGACATTTGCAATAATTACTCTCTATGCCCTATGTACTGACATGGCCTGTTTAACCTTCTTAAGTGGGGCCAATATTTCCATTTTTGACCCCTTTCCAACTTCAAAAGAGTCCGTATTTTTTCAATTCTGGGGGAAATCCACCCCCACACCTCCCTCCAACACATATCAGCAGGTCGGGTCAAGTCTTCACTCCCAAAGTCCCTTATTTAGGGAAAGTACTGTGAAAGTATGTCATTCTTAGGCGAGGATGCACATTAAGCTGTCGGTCCCATTTGAATAGAGCGCAATACACTGTGGCATGTATATTCAGGGTCCGACAAATCTTTAAAATCTGTGGTAGCCCACTGGGCTACCAGAAACTGAACTTGGTAGCCCGGTTTGCGCCCGGCGGACTCGAGGCGACTCATTAACATTTTTCACTGTTATTGGACATGTTTGTATGTAAATGGATTTACCAATAAAATTATTTCTATAATATATGACTTTTGACTTTGTTGTTTTACCAATATAAAAATAAAACAAATTATCAAATTCCTTTTAAGTAATTTAGAGGCATTTTATAAAGATCTAAATCTAGGCTTTAAGGGTTGAACTAAATTTTAGAAAGATATTTTAAATCATGTGGGTGCTAAAGCAAAATTATTATAAAATGCCTCTTAATCATTGAAATGAAATGGATAATGTTTTATTTTTGACAGTGTCACTTTAAAGTTTGTTGTTATATTTTCGTACTTAAAAAACATAACAATATTGAGAAAGTAAGAGTTTAAAAAAAATAAAATCTTTTTACCCCACCCACTCTACCAAATATTGGGCGCGATTTTTTCAAAAACGGCCGTGCAACGACGGCTGCACGGAACTTCCCCTCTGAAAAATAACCGATAGTAAGAATCAAATTGAGTACGATGTACAATGGTACGAATATAATTGATGACGAAGTACGAAATTTCGTAGGAGTTGTCGTTCTTGAATTCATTCTATTTTTAGAAGCAACACACCTTATCAACAAGTAGTCGGAAAAAAAAAGTGTTTTGTTAACTTGAAAAAAAACCATCTTGATTAAAAAAAATTGAGACCCCATCTTGATTGATTTATTTCAGATACCCCCCATTCACCACAACTCTATTGTTTTTGTGTGTGATTTACCCACGCACCTGTAGATGCGATATTCCGGAGTAAGGACGTTTTTTTGGGTCATGTATTTTCTATAAATCGCCGTCCGCTACCCACTGGTATGTTTTAATGGAACAGCCCTTACATACAAATTCTTGCAGAATGAAACAATCATGTTTGTTTCTCAATCATAAACATTCATTTTCGGCAATTGTTCTACTCTACTCAACTCAACACAGTCATGTCCCTCATCAATAAAGCACCGTGTCCTAATTACTCAACACTAAGTGTATACACAGGTCACGGGTCAGGTCACAGGTGGTAATCAGCAGTCTGCTATCGCGAATATGATTGGCTGATAGCTTATTTAGTGGGAGCGACAATAAACCTGTCAATCAGATTCAGGTACGCGCAGGACTGCAATTGTTTCAAGTGGCATAATGCTTTGGGATTTAAGGGATGTCGCGGAGATCAAAGGATGACGGAAATTCGCCGCCGGGCATTAAAGCATGTCGCATGCGACATCCGATATAGGTCTTGGGGAAACCCTGTACATAACTAATCTGTCAAACACCTTGTTAATTGGTGTTATTATCGACGCGTGGCGGTGTAATCTTATCTGACTAATTAGCTGGGAACACAGGATTTTGTGATATGGATTAGAGCTAAAATCTGTTTTTTTGCCGGGCTACTTCAAAAGAAAATTTGCAGTAGCCCGCCGGACGCGAGATAGAAAAAAATGGTAGTCCGCATCTCGACTTTTGGTAGCCCGCGGGCTCCGGGCAGAGGATTTGTCGGACCCTGATATTAAATGTATGTGGCAAGATTGAAATTCTATGTTTATCAGTGTTGCAAAATACTCATAAAACCTTCTTTGGAAAAAAGGCTGTAATGATAATCAGAACTGAGAGTGTGATGTTATGATCAGTAGCATACCACTCAAGTCACATGCATTGGGTGTGAGACACATACATTTTTAATACATTCAAAGTTCTCACACATTCGTGAAAATTTGTTATTTAATTTGGTTGGCGATTTCTTTTTGTAAAATGTAGTTCAATTATCCAATTTCTCCACCTAAAAAATTCATTCAATGGTAAAAAACAAAGTCCGTCTCAGGCTTCCAGTGATGCTGATGGGGTCATTGCCTATTGAGTACTACAGACACGTACCTGGGGTACATTTATGAATACAGAAACGCGCCCCGAAATTGTCGATTATACAGAAAGGCCATCCCTTATCAATACAGAAATGTACCCGAAACTACAAGATCTTGTTGGCTTGTTAAACTATTTAGAACTTGATTCACTGCCTGAAAGCAACATTGTTCGTCATTTTATATAAGTCGCCATTGTATTAATGAACTCATATGAAATGAAAAACTTATAATTTTATGCTGTCGAAAAAAACGAAAGAATAACTTTTATATTCCAAATTATGGGTCATCACTGACTTCAATATTTACTAAAAAGCCAAGAATTTTCCCAATTTAATGTGTACCGGTAGTAGAAGTAAATTAGATGTTACGAATGCAAAATTGTGTAGTCATATTTCGGTAAAATAAGAAAGCCTTTTACAACATTGTTACTCTCGCTAGATTTTTTTTTGAACCCCAAATTAAGATACAACCATCCATCCATTACAACCCCATCTCGCTATGGACTTCCACTGGGCCTTGACAAATATGTGGTAGAATTGTAGGGAGAGAGACATTCATTTTTTCAGTCAAAACAGAAACCATAACCCACGAAAACACACGACATCATTCGAATTAACCACACCATAGATTCGTAGAAAGCTATAACTATGACTGTAAAATAAATGAATCATTTATGTAGCTCACACAGTATATGAATGCAAGAAAGTCCTTTGAAAGCACAAGTAGCTTGCTTCCTTCCTTTTTTTTACGATCCGTATCACCAGACGATTGTTTTGATCAAACCAAAATAAAACGAAACTCTTTTATATTTGTATATGTGATCATACCATTTTTAAACAAAAATAATTAAATTCTGATATAGATAACATCGATTTTTAAAAATGTTTCTTATATATACCTATATAACTATTTCTTTAGCTGACTTTTGTTTAAAATATTTGATCTAAATTCGTATTTTTGGGACAACCTATTTCCCGCCATGGATTGTAAACAAACTATGTTTATAAGATTTTTTTCCGTATTATAAATGAGCATGCATGTTTATGACTTCTTTTTACGCTGAAAGTTTTCCCCCGTATATTTTTTAGACGTAGACCAGAGATTTCCCGTCGACTATTTAGTGGCGAAATGATCGATATATATTTTGACCTGGTAGTGTTGTTTGTTGACCCATAGTAACAACGTAAACAAACAAAAAAATAACTTGTACAATCGTGTTCAATAAAGCGTGAACAATAATTCAAGTGATCACATGTACCTGACAGCGTGGAGCATGTTTCTGACTAATTGTTATATTTGATAATTTATCATTGTTTAGTTGTTCTTACACCTGAAACTGTATTGGAGTTTGATTCAGATCAGTGTCTGTTGTGTGGTATACATTACAGTAATTCATTCAATCATAACAAATCAGTACTGCGACCTGGAATATTATCAGTATCAGTAAGTACTATTGGATGACTTGATAGTCAAACTATTTTTAGAAATTGAACATGTTATTTTTTTAACGAAGATATTGCAGACATTGTGTTGAGTGTTGGAGTAAAATGGTATGCAACCTTTTTAGTCATTGTTTACCTAGAGGATCTTACATTCGTGACTGTGTATTAATGTCTTTAATAAATAAGTTGGATAAAATGATAGGATATGAGGCTCTGCCAAGTATCCTATCTTTTTATCTAACGAGTTTATTAAAGTCAATAATACACAGTCAAGAATGTAAGATTCTGTTTATCATATAACACACAACATGATAGTTTTACTTTAAAATTGTCAAGTTACCTTATACACGGCGGCAATTTCTAAGAGAAATCATGACATTGTTTTGTTGTTAAGCGGCTGTAAATGCGTTCGTCCTACAAATAATGCGACACCTTAAACCAAATTTAACATTACTAGCATGCATTTATGAAGCAGTGTATTAGCCAGCCAATCGTGCAGCCGTCTTTTGCCTGGCCGTTTTTGAAAAATCGCGGCCAATATTTGGGGGAGTTTGGATGGGGTAAAAAAAAAAAGGTAAAAGATATTTTTTTTTTTTTGCTCAACAACACTTCCAAACTCTTATTTTCTCAATATTGTTATGTTTTGTATACATTTATAGAAGAAATATGACCTAAAATGTATTTTTTTCACCTTTATCTGTAAAAATAAATTACCCCAGAGACACCGACTTGTCGCGAATTGGCGCGTAACGCGTGTTAGCAACTTATTTTGCACACCCTGTTTGCATATTTGCACACCCAGTTCTTGAATTTCTGCCTAATACACTGTTATGAATTTCAAATAATGATAAAATGTCTGAACGTATCATAGGATATACCCAACAATTGGGATTAAATGTTTTAATTTATACAAACACAGTGATTCGGTCCTAATTTGCATCTGTAATATACTAGTGTATTATGAGAAATAATTCATGGCTTTATTGCACTCCCAGAAGCATGTTATGTGATAAATACTGTGCCATAAAGAAACCATTTGGCCGTGCTTGCTATCTGTTTGATGCGTTGGAGCAATGTTCATGGGGCATGGCTAGGTTGTAGTACATTAGTTTACACATCAGGTATTTAATTATTTGACTCCCACAGAGCAACCTCATACTATATTGATGCTTATTGTCCATTTAAATAAACTTAATTTGTGATAATTAATACAAAACTAAGGTTAATGATAGCATATCTGTGTGTATATCATTATGGCGTACATCTTGAATCGGACACTGGACCTGCACGAAATACTCAAAAGGAGGTGATGCAGTATAAATAGATAGGATGTTATGGCATTTAAAAATAACACACACAGGCCTTTTTCTGCCCATTTTGGGAAAAAGACCCTGGACAAATTGGGAAAATTTACGCCGTAAATTTTGCCCAATTGGGAAAAAATGTAATCGCTTTACGCCCAAAATTGGGAATTTTCATAAGTTAGTTGTACATAAATATCAGGTTGTTTTAATTGCCTGGTTTCAATACATGATACATGATTTAAATATTGTCATTTTTATAGTATTTCCTTGTAAACATTTGTACATATGACCTGACTTTGTAAAAAGGAAGGGGAATTTTATTTCAGAATTGAGAAAAAACAACCATATTTGGCATTGGGAACGGGTCCGATAGTCGGACCCGTGAGAATAGTAGAAAAAGGCCTGACACACAACTAAAAACATTGCTGTGTGCACATATGCTCAAGATGATCTGTTAACACACATTGTATTTTTTTTATTATATATAGTGGTATATTCTCATATTTCAGACAAGAAAAACGCAATAATGTCAGAAGTAGAGATGCAGCCAATAAGCTTGCCAGGTGAGCAGGAAACCATTTCAGTTGCACCGACAACTGGGCTGGATGAACCGGAACAAGAAGAAGGCAGTCTGACACAAGGGGTTGAGAACCCAGCGTTTTCCAAACAGGAAGTGGACCAAATTGAGGATGAATTACCACCATTGACATTCGTGGATTTTACTCCATTGTTATTGGAAGAGCCAGCATCTAATACTGAGGCCCCACGTTATGCAGAATTTAGGTTAGTAGTTTTTAACTAAAAAGTTGTATTTTACCGTTAATGAGAAATTATCAATTAATTGATTAATTATACTCCAGCAAACAAAGTTTGAGAGGGAGGTATATAGGAGTCACTGCGGCAGGCGATCTGTTGGTCGGTCGATCTGTTGAATCTTGTGGAGCAAACAAACTACTTCTACCATTTTCAAGATATTGAATTGAAACTTTGTAAACATGATCAGCATGAAGTGAAGATGTGCGTGACATAATTTTGGTGTGGCTCGCTCAAAACCATGCAGAGTTATTGCCCTTGCACTTTGTCAAAATTGCTATATTCAGAATATGCAATATTGTGAAGCGAATTTCTACACAGTTTTCAAGATATTGAATTGAAAATTTGTATACCTGATTAAAATGAAGTGAAGATATGCGTGACGCAATTTTGATTCGGCTCTGTTAATTCCATGCAGAGTTAATGCTCTTGATCTTAGTCAAAATTCAATTGCTGTGTTCATCATATGCAATCTTGTGGAGCAAACTACTTCTACTGTTCTCAAGATATTAAATTAAAACTTTGTATACATGATCAAAATAAAGTGTGTATGTGCATGACACAATGTTTCTTTGGCTCGGTCAATGCCATGCAGTAATTGCTCTTGAACTTAGTCAAAATTGCTATTCAGCATATGCAATCTGTGGAGCGAACTACTTCAACAGGATTAAGATATTGAATTGAAACTTTGTGTACATGATCATCATGAAATGTAGATTTGCGTGATACAATTTTGGTGCGGCTCAGTCAATGTCATGCAGAGTTATTGCCCTTGAACTTATTAAAATATTGTTTGCGGGGGTATTTATCACCTTCATTGATAGTTCTAGTTTGATTTATTGTTCATTTTTGTTTGACCTGGTTTGCAATTGGATAATAGGAATGAATATTGTTGCTTACTTAAGTTTTTTGAATTTGATGAAAAAAAGAACTGACTGGCTGTCGTCCCAGTGGTAATTTTGTTTTTAGCTCGACTAATCGAAGACTAAGAGAGCTTATTTAATATTTAGCAATTAGAATCAAAATAAAATCTTAAAATCTTAATCATTTCTGAAGAGCCCTCAATTACTTATGTTTGAAGCCAATAATTCAAAGGAGACTTAATGCAGACTATTTTATTTGATGATAGCTTGAGTTGTCTCAAATAGTATAAACATGAACAAACATAAGGACTTAGCCAGTCTAAGCTTGGGTAATGTTGTTCGTTATAATATATGATGATAATCAAGTGGGATGATGGTGGATTGAACTAACCACTAACACAAATGTGTTCCATCCATGATATTTAATTATAAACTGCCCTAGCGGTTTTGTCATGCGCATACATTAGTATAACAAGTCTGCTAGATAAGACTAGCCGTAAAAATCCATCGTCGAAACCCACGTTTGATTGATTACGTTATACTCCGTGGAGAGTAACGGAACAAATCACACGGGGGTATCGGACGATGTAGAAATCGTAAACAGAGCACACACTACTACAGGTACAGAAGGTTTCTTATGTTGACAACTGTGGTTCCTACATTGAGCGTATCTCCAACATGACCTGAATTGCCCTAACATCTACACTTCCGTACTTTCTCCAGTTTGTATATATATATTTTGTGTTGAGAGGTCTCTCGCTAGGTCAGTGGATAAAGGCCTTGGCTTTACAGATCTGCTCAGCGTAAGTTCGCTCCCTGGTGGAGGTATGTTTGATGGGAATTTCATCTCATCTTCCTCTGAGGTTGCTGTCCCATTATAACTTAATAGGATGTGTTTACGGGATGTAAAACCCCTTGCATTTATGGTGTTCATAGGGGTTCTATATGGGTGACACATATCTGACTAAGGCCAGATCACTCCACTTTTGGTATTATTATTATTATTAAACACAATCATAAGGATGCAGTTTTATTCAATAATTATATATTTAGTATTGTCTGTCTACAACCACAATAGATAAAGTTTACTGGTTCCTAGGCTTGTCAGCTTATTTTAACCTTTTGCGAGATTTTATAATGCCACTCCACCCAGTCCAAAGGTTATGGCCAGTACAGGATCGTAAGTATTGAACTCGGTACCATATCATCTACAATGAATCTAGGTTTTCACAATGGACTTTGTCACCCAGATACAAAGGGCAAGTTTACACAGATTTAAAAACACTTTAACAGATCGCTATTATGATTACAGGGATGAAACGACAATAGGAGAAAACTGTAAATAACCAATGTCACTGTTTCATAAATCAGCAAAATTGTCTCGTGAAGGTTTTCTACGCGCTGTAGTAACTCCGATTGGCAAAAACAAGTAAACCAAATAGGCACTATTTTTAAAAGAATAGCGCACCAGGAAAATTACGTCCATACGTGGTACGGAATGAATTAAAATAAAATGAGTACTTCGAAATGAAATATAAACACGTAATGTACGTGGATACGAGGTCTGTCTGGAGCACTGCCATTCATTCGGGAAAAATCGCATTGTTTCGTTGTAAATTGGGAATTTTTCACTATCAAACAAAGCGATATAGTATGCTTAAATACTTTGCAATCACATTACCATGTATGCATTCTCTTTTTGTATGACATTTCTCTCACCTAAAAGAATATAAGAATCCATCATGAGTATCCATGTGAGATAGAGAAATCGCACCCGAGGGGTTAGAATTGCAACCAGGGTCGAGGCTCTGCCGAGTGCCTGGTTGCAATTCTGATCCCGAGGGTGAGATTTACTCCCATTATGTGTTTATTACCAGCATAAAATCAGTGACTTTGCTGATTAACGCCAGAATAAGGCGACGTCGACGTAACGTCATGACGTCGTAAGTCACATGTCATGTAAGATAGAGTTTTCTTGCATACCGGACAAGGAAATCCGTCATTTTACCGGGGCTAGATATTTCCATCTCACCCTAGGGTCGAGATAAAATTCACGCGCAACAATAATGACGTCAATAACGTGAACAGATGCATGGCGTCATTGTGTTAAAAAACATTAAAATGTTAGTTATTGGTGACGTTGATGCACAAAATGTCTTGATATGCAAGAAAAAGAATCCATCATGAGTTTATCTTATAATCTCACATGAAGAAAATGCCTATCTCACATGAGCAGAAATGGGAGAATATGTTTTCCTCCGTCTTCCATTTAAGTATTCAAAAAAGTATTTAAATTAAAAACAAAGATTGGATTGGGAATTTTTTCACTCCAGTTGGGAAAAAACACTTTATGCAATTGGGAATACCACATATAATAACAACACCGCTGATGCCACCAGGATTCACAGGCCACTTCAAGACACATACATTCTATATGTATTTTTGTTTCTTTTGGAGCTTTTTTAACATATAAACAAATGTAATGTATAATACGGACAACTATTTCCCAGTTCTGTCGATGGTTATGACTCGCACTCTTTTAATAATGAAAAAAATAATAGGGATGGCGTATTTGTCAATGTAAACTGACAGTATTTTACATACATATATTTTACATCTTTTTCAGCACGGTCCTAGAACAAGCAAACCAGTGGCTTAAAGGAAATGTACATTTTCAAGTTATGAAACTGGAGTCCTTCACCAAAAGGCTGGGAGAGAAGAATAGCTTTGATGTGGACAATGTGGTCTATCATGAATCCAGTTACGGAGTAAATAAATATGCCAGAGGTTTGAGGTGAGTAGTAGACCATTGTCAGGGCTTTTTGACCTTATTTTACAGAGGCCTGTAAAAGGCCTCTTCCCAATTGAAAATTTACTCTTTTTTTTCCCCCAACTGTGGCAGAGTTTTTTCCCGATCAGAAAGCAACAGTCTCTCAGAATTTGAGAAAAAACACTAATTCTGCAATTTGTTTATGTTTGTTAAGACTGTTCTGACTGAGAAGTCTGTAATTTTAATAAAATAAATGATGAAAATATAAATAAAGCATAGTATTGGCATATTTACTTAATTGATGAAATCTTAATAGTTCCCAAAATGAGAAATAAGCACTTTTATTTTTCCCAAAATGTACAGGCCTGGGCCTCCTTCTAGAAAAAAAGCCCCGATTGTTGACGAGTCTCACGGCGGTTGTGTAGTGGTAGAGAGTCTGCATCATACGCATGAGTTCATGGGTTCGCTACTCGGCCTGGTCACACCAAAGGCTTCAGGGTACTGGCAGCTCCCTTGCTTGACCTTCAGCATATAAAGGGTAGTACTAGGACTGGTCAGCCCGTGTTGGTATAATATAACTGGCCCTTTATGGGGTCGCCTTATTTTCATTAAGCGATGGGAAAGCTTATATTGTCAGGATTTTATAATGGATATTACGACAATAAAACACGTTTAAAAACATGTTTTACTGAAAAATGTGATAACCTGTTAAAAATTACATATTAATGTTAACCCCGATTTTGCTTCTCAGAGAAGGGGCTGGATTGGGTATGAAAGTTAATTCTTGGACCACGTAATGGTTGGGCATCATTCATGTTGTGTGTCTATGACGCATTATACCAGTGTGGCATCACTATAAAGATGAGCACTGAGCTCACTGCTAAAAGTAAACCGTATCATGATATGATTGCAAGATCGTTAAAATCGACATTAAACTCCATACATACGTACACATATGTACATATTGCACAAATATGTAAAATCAAGAACAAGCAAAAACATTCGTTTTAAATTTCAACAAATAAATATTTAAAATAAATTTTCCTCTCAAAATGACATTTTGCAAGAAATAAAAAAAAGAAGAAGTTTTTAAAGTCATTCAGTTGAATAATATTAAGGTTTTGAGAGAGCGCTTTTTCAAATTAATAATTTTAAGTCAGAGTTTTACTATTAATTTTGTTTTATAAAAAATCATTACGTGCTCCCGTTAGCAGGATTTTGTAACGAATATTTCGACAATATTACACGTTTAAAAACATGTTTACTGAAAAAATGTGATAACCTGTTTAAAATTACTTATTAATAGTTTTAATTTACAATATGCAAACTTTTAAGCTGAAATTAAGGTTGTATTTCATACCCAAGCCAACCCCGTTTTCTCTTCTTGGAGAACGGGTTGGATGGGGTATGCAAGTTAATACTCAGACCACGTAATGAATATCAATATGTGCTATATCATAATCTACAGACTATGGCTTGCCCCGAGAGAGGACCCCACAGCACCTCCACAGGAGATCAGCTATCTGACGACAGTCCCTGACCCGTCTGATGGCAATGTCAGCACCGCTGAGGCTGCCATGGCTTTGTTCACGCCATCACGGTTCAGAGCATCCACCTCGATTCCCTCGTACTGTGGATTGGTGGAGACGATGGAAAAACTTGCCAAGTTCTTGAAGAAGAAGCCTATACCTGGTATGTTGAGCAGTGACTAGTACCCCTTCTTTCTCTCGCCCACCCCGCTTCTCCCGCTACGTTAATCTTTTGGTATTCTTTTACTTCTGCTTACAACTTTCTATGGAATCATTTTAGAATTTTATGATTCTTGGTTTCAAGAAACTCATTACTCATTGAGAGTAATTCTCACAGCAATTGAAATGCTCAGTCAGTTCTCAGAACACACTGAGTTGCATCATAATGGCACGACGTGATGTCATAATACCAGGATGTGATGTCATAATTCCAGAAAGTGATGTCATGATAGAAACAACCAAATGAAAATATAAATTAAGCATTCTGATTGGTTCAGTGATAAAAGTTGGACCAATGAAACCCGTTAATTTAAAACTCGATACTTTCTCAGAACACATTGAGGTTTTACTTGAGATTGAGTAATGAGGTTCTTGAAATCCAAAAACACAAAATAAAATAATTCTAAAATGATTTAATAGACTGTTTAAAGTGACTTTAGTTCATTCTAGGGTACACTTTATCAAATCTGTAGCTAATGCGTAAATAAGACACTGCTTTTGAAACATTCTTGCTTCTCATCACTGCGAGTTTGAATCTCACTGGGAGCTCGACTTGTGAGAAAGTGTGGATTCTTATGGATGGCGGGAGGTATACAGTACTGGTTTTCCCAGGAATAAGTGGGTCGTCTGCCTCCACCACTAAAAAATTTACAGTCATAAGTAGCCTGTAATGTGCTGAAAATGACGTAAAACACCATTCAACCGACAAACCGTCAGTGCATCTTCTGGTTTTCAGCCAAGATTACTTCAAAATTCGGGTCATAAAGAGTGATTTAAATAAGATATGAAGCTTTTTTTTATTCATCGTCAAAAAAATATGTACTCAGATATGTACTCAAAAACTTCTCACTGCAGGTTCCATCTTGAATATCGAGACGTTGAAGGTGAAGTACGAGGACACTGGTGACAAATGCGTAAATTCTGAAAGAATGGGCTGGGTGGATTGTGGGAAGGCTGACCGCGTCTATATATTTGCCATACGTGTGTATTACGTAATTGGAAAACCAGCATTTGAAGTTATAGGTGAGTGTATTATGTAACTGGAAAACCAGCATTTAAAGTAATAGATGAGATGGCGTTCAGATAATTCAGTTTATTACTTTCTATAGCGGAAAGATTAAAATTTTGTGTAAGAAAAAAGTCACAATCACATATATTTTACCTACACGTAAAGTATTTGACTTAAGCTGCAAGAAATTGACTGACAGTCTTATTAATTTTATAGAAATTATGAAATTCGCACAAGTTAAGGCATTAATTTCCAGTAGCGTAAACGTTTTACCAGCCTTGCTTACAGATTAGCTGTCATTTGAAAATTCAATATATTTTTTTTAATTTTACACCATTCAGGTTTGCGTGACGAGGTCCCCGTTTGTATCAACAACTTCGCTACGATGAGCAAGATTCGGTTCTGTCCATTCACAACTGTCGTACAGCGAGCAAGGAAGTGGCTGCAGACGCAAAAGGTATTTTATATTAAATATTCATCTCTTTGCGGTAAACATGACTGTAAGCAAATGGCCAACATGTTTTGTTTTGTAATTGCGTTAAGTTGTAAACACTTTGACAATTGAACAGGGGTTTTGAAGAATAATGCCCAATTTATATTTGAATACAGACTTTACTGGCCGAGGTATTCCAAACTTTCAGAAAAAAATTATGGAAACGTATAAACTTGACTCACCGCAGTACTACACAGCCTGAGGCTTATCTTGGGATGCTTTACTTAAATATACGAAGATAAATTTAAAACTACTGACTGACTATGACAAACATTTATTCATAGCGAAAGGTATGAGGTTTGGAATTTCAATGGTATTGAAAAGGCATGCCAAAGCAAACAATCAAAAAAAATCTGACAATAACCCTGAGAAAGATAAGAACTACGTAATGTATTATGACGCCAATAACCTATATGACTGGGCGATGAACCAACCTTTGGTGGGTTCAAATGGGTGCAAATTAATGAGTGTGTACAAAATGATGTTAAACCGGAAGTTGTGGGCTATGCCAAATCAAACACGTTTAATCTGTTTTGGTAATTAGATTTTAGCTTGTAAAACCGCAGGTTTCTGTATGATGGTGGGTGAATTATAAGACTTGCAAAAATTAGGGCTACCAGTGTTTTAAGGGAACGTAACGCCGTGGTGTAATGGTTAGCATCGCGGCTTTGTAACCCATGGATCGTGCGTTCAATCCCAGCCAGGACAGAATTTGGGTTAATTATCGAAATATTTCAAAAGTATTTCCTACCTTACCAGTCCTTCGGATGAGACTTTAAACCGAGGTCTGCTCGCTAAAATGCTTAGTGCAATACAGCGAGGATAAATAAATGCTTATACACATGGGACTGGAGACGATCTGGAAGTTTTATCGTCAGAATGTTCATTTAATTAAGATTGCATTTGAGTTATTAAATTGTTGTTTATGAATCTAGAAAACTCAATTTACGTAACCCGGTAACTAATGGTTTCAGAGATCAAAGAGATCATTCTGATCGACCATCGAGCTGAACAAATAGACCGATAGATTCGGCCTTCATTTGCATATTTATAACACTAGTGCATTTTATGATATTTATGTCATGGCTTTTAATTACACTCCCAAAATGCAATTTGTGAAAAACAATTATTAATATTATATGAAGAACAAAACTCATAAAAGTACTTTTGAATCAAATTTATGAAATTTTATATTTTTGGGAACTAATTTAAGATTCCTTATATGATCTTATTGACTGATGTTTTTATTTTAGGGTATCCGTGTAGTAAACATGCAGACGGTTGACGTGTTCTGTGACAGAATCAAGGACGGTATGTATATGTATAGCCTATGTATTATGTTGTTTAGCCTTTTATTCCTGAAAATATCAAAAGCTGATTTGCTTTCAATATATTTTAAAGTCCCATGCTACAGGCTAGAGACTTTAATATTTGCATTTCTGTGTGCTTGTCCAGCTGTTGAAGTATTGGATGAAACTAAATAGAGGATCTTACATGAGTGCCTGTTTATTATTGAATTTATTAAACGAGTAAGATACAATTATAAGCATCATATCAGTTTTATCCAATGAGTTTAATAAATTCAATATTAAACAGACACAAATGTGAGATTCTGTTTATCACAAGACTCCAAAAAGACACTTAAGATACATTTATTAGTGTAGCAGCCTATAATTATATAACGCTGTCATACGATGTCGTTGTATGTTTGTATGATTACGTCGTAGGTTGACTCGGTCATCTCCATACCACGGTCACACCGAACAAAGGAATTACCTTGTCGATTTCCGTAATCCGGTATTTTAAAGGTTACGGAAATCAATGAGACAATTCCGATGTACTCCGAGCATATTTATTTCTCTAGTGTTGTACGATAATTTCATAAATATATCATGGACTTTATTCCACTCCCACAAGGCAATTAATGTGATAAATATGTGTATGCAACATCACTGGAGTATGCATTATGTTCAACGACAAGGACATGAGTCGAGTTTGCCATTTTCGTGTCTGCTCCACTCGTGATTTGAGGATGAAATGTATGTTTACACACTTTTCAACGTCATTCATGTTTTACAACATAACCTCATTACGACAGATGCTAAGTATTCGAACGAAGAAATAATTTGTATAGAAACTAGTTAAATGACTGACTGATATTCCATGCCAGTTATGGAATCAAGTGTGGGCCGCTGTAATATAATATATTATTATACTCCTATTCAGGGGATCGTGGAGGAGGTCATGGGTTTAATGCACGTCACTTGCACTTTCTTGTTTTCATTTCACTCAGTGTTTTTTTCCTTCATAAACAGTGGCCGGATATCGGCCCCATATTCGGCCCCTTCCCCTAACAAAACGGACCACTTTTTTACCGTCTTTGGCTGAGAATATTCCCGCTAAAAAAACATTTATTTTTTTTGCTTAACATTATTACCACCTCTAACGTTCTAAACATTAGTATGATTAGGATACATTTATTGAAGACGGTTTATCTAAAATGTACCTGTTTTGCATATTTTCACATCCAAATCTTCAATTTCTGCCTAATACACTGTTCCCCTATATATCGAAATCACATTATTTTTTCCCCTTTTACTCAAAAATTCACGCCTTTTTTTCCCGCTATTGAAGGGCCTGGGCCTCTTCCCCTATTTCCAAAAAAAAAGCCCATCCACTGTACCATGATTGTTAAAAAACACATTTATTCCCATGCATACATATCTTTACAGGCGAGGCGAAGGTGCACAACGACAAGACTGGCTATGTAGAGCCTGCCGGGGAAGACACCCAGTTCGCCAGGGTACTGCGATTATATTACGTACAGGTAGGTACACTGCGATTATATTACGTACAGGTAGGTACACTGCGATTATATTACGTACAGGTAGGTACACTGCGATTATATTATGTACAGGTAGGTACACTGCGATTATATTACGTACAGGTAGGTACACTGCAATTATATTACGTACAGGTAGGTACACAGTGCTGCTGTTACATTCCCAGGGTCTTCCACAGGAATATTTTAAGTAGAAGCGGGGGGCGTCCTTGGCCGAGTGGTTCGAGCCCCTGACTTGAAATCACTTACCCCTCACCGCTGTGGGTTCCATTCCTCAAGGGCCTATGAATCTTTATGTGAGGAAGCTATCCAGTTGGCTTGCAGAACGTCGGTGGTTTTACCCAGGTGCCCACCCATGCACAAAAATTGCCCGGAGGGGCACCTTGGGTCTTCCACCAATGGAAGCTGGAAAGACGCCATATGACCTTGGCTGTTGGTGCGACTATAAAATCCAATTCAGTTTAAGGAGTCGTGGCATTTTAAGCAAAAGGATGTTTATGAGAGAGAAAGGGTATTCATTCAGTCACAGAAATAAACTAAAAAATAATTATATATGGAAATTCAGATATTATGTCATTTGACTTTGCTAAATGGCTTTTGTTACAAATTTAACTTTTCAACAATTGTTTCTTAACAAAAAATGTACAGTTTGTCATTGGATCAAAATCCAATTTGGAAAGTTAAGGGATAGTGGCAGGAATTCAAGGAGTGGTCACTAGTGGCAGAATTAATGTACCTATTTGAAATTAAGGAGTAGTTATAATGGCCTGGAGAAGACCCTGTATTCACTTAATATTGCATTTAAATTATCCACAGTTTAACAAAACACCCTTTTACTGTTCTTACCCACACTTAGAATTTCAAATGGAATATGATAATGCATTTTTATTTTTTATTAAAGTAAAAAAACCATACTGCGGTAGTTAAATGAATTGAGGGGCTTGATAAGTATTGCAGTGCTTGATAAGTATTTGGATATTGCCATGTGCCTATTAAAGGCCATTTACTTTTACTTGTGTATCAGCATCTGCCCATGTTTGTTATTCTACTATTGAACTAGAAATGTGTCCATGGGACACGGATGCCCCCACTGAAAACAATCTGTAAAACGTAAAATTTGACGAAAAAGGGTCCGTAACTCTGGTAATACTGGGTCGATTTTGACACCGAATCTATATGCACTTTTTGGTATCATAGGTAAGCATCCTGTAAAGTTTGAAAAGAAACGAAGGAAAACTGGGACGGAAGGACTTGGCTAACACTCACCCTCACCATTTAGTGGTGGGGGCATAATAATAAAAACAAAATCCTCAGACTTAAATAAGTTTAAAATAAATAAACTATTCATTCTGTTTCATAAAAGGGTGGTGGTTGTTTTAATATTAAAGGAAAATTGGGTTAATGTGCATAAACACTCTGCCTTACCATTTCAACTTCTTTTTCTTATCAAGATTTAAAAAAATGTCAATACAGTTCTATTATAACACTGACACTTTATACAAGTTCACAAACCAGCCACGTATCCTTTTAGGACCTTAGACAGGTCGTTAGCACGTGTCCTTTTAGGACCTTAGACAGGTCTAGAACTTTCCACATGAGGAAATTTGTATATGCTTATTTCTTGTTTCCTTATAAAAGATGAAAAATTAAACTCTGGAGTTTAGGTTTTTTTACCTTTATTATGTCATACAGGATCACAAGTCCGGCACGTGTCCTTACGAGTCTCTAGAACTGACCACGCGACTCTTCATTCCCGCAAGACGTGGGGATTGGGGCAAAGTTTGTGAATCATTCTCCAAAACCATGCAGAGAATCATCAAATGGTTGCAGTTGACAAGTAAGTACTTTAACGCATTAAGAAACTTAGGGTTAACTGTATTGAAATAGCGACAGTATATCAATCGTTTAATAGTCACGTGGTGGAGCATTATCAGAGCCGTTAAACATGATAATTATACGACGATATATATAACGGGTTAACATCGCATGACACGTTTGCAGCGGTTGTGCGCTATTTAATAGTCGCACAATTTTTAACGTCAACCAATCCGATTAGAGAATATTTTCCAAATGCATTATAGCTTTAACCAATGTTACCTTATACTTGTAGACTAAATGTTTTTATGTAATTTTTATTGAAGTATATACTCTGCCGAAGCACAGGACTCTCATCGCACGGATCAGGGTTTACAATGTCCGGCTGCCGATCAGTCATTTCCCCCAAAACAACCCTTTGTGACATAAATGGAATGGTCTTAATTCCAAGAAAGAACAGTCCATTATATATATGTAGGGGGTTAAGGGTTAAGTAGTCTAAAGTTAAACCTGCGCATGATTGGACAGAATTTACACTCCCAAGTAATTACCAAAAAAATATGTTAATTCTTTTAATTCCACTTTTCGCTTAATTTTATGCCATTCCACAAAAGTGGAGTGGAAACATTAAGACTTCTTTGACTTGTCTGTCCAATTTTATGGGTCCCTTTGAACATTTAAGTGTTTGGTTAATTCCAGTTCTCAAGCTTTAGAGCATAATTTTCGCACTTTGTTGATGTATGTTTATGTTTCACATTAAAGTTTTTGATCAAGTCCATTTTTTCAGATACCAAAAGCCATACAACTTGTAAACTTCATGCCTTACATCTACATGACAGTAACACATTCCTAACATATAGGAAATTTCAGAACGCCAATCGGTCCAAATCCCAAGGACCATCTGGAGATACCAAAGTATGATGTTATAAATGCATCTATTTGAATATATCTTCTTGTTTTCAGAGACGCCAATATTTGGTATAGAAACAGTGCATTACCCGTTCTCCCCGGACAGCTATGGTGCTGGTGTAAGGGAAGACGCTGCAAGTATGTCGCTAGTGGCAAACTCCGGAAAATACTATATGACCACGGTTAGGTAGGTGTTTGTGTTGTTGATATTGCTACCGTATGATTATTTAGGCTCTAAAGGCCAAAGGCTAGAAGAGCTTATATTATGGCAATTTGTCCGGGTTCTTTCCTCATACAGTGTCTATCCATAACATTTCATGTTGCTTATACAATAACTAAAGTAAATAATTTCTGATTTTCATGAAATTTTATTTAAAGGTTTGGTTTCAATAAGATCTTGGACAAGTTTGGCAGTGAGCCAAATTAGCACAGTTAACCCTTAACCCACAACATATATATAATGGACTGTTCTTTCTTTGAATTAAGACCATTCCATTTATGTGACAAAGGGGTGTTTTGGGGGAAAATGACTGATCAGCAGACATTGTAAACCCTGATCAGCCACCGGGGTTACACGCAGGCTGATCTGGGTTTACAGTGGACGTAATGGCCATTATAGTCGTGCTTAGCGGGTTAAGGGTTAATGAATTATTGCCTTGATTATGTCAAAATAAGTGAATTCCAGCTTGTTAGACAATAACTACAGTATATGGCTTCTGGTTATTTGAAGTTTTGATTCAATAAAGTCAAGAGTAAAGAGTTTAACAATGAGCAAACTTGCATGCATGATGGAGTTATTGCCCTTGATTATGTAAAAAAGGGAATTTCAGTCTGTATACATGATAAACTGTTATTGTCCTTTAGTGACTGCTTACATCACTTGGATTTTATTGTATATATGATAATAAAGATTTATGAAAAACAAAAAAACACACCATAAACTAGAGTAAAGAGTTTAACAATGAGCAAACTTGATGCATGCATGATGCCCTTGATTATGTAAAATAAAGGAATTTCAGTATGTATACATGATAAACTGTTATTGTCCTTTAGTCAAATATTTCAGTTGCCCAATTATTGTTTTTCAGGTTGTATTTTCCATGCGAGTTTCAAGAACCCTCGCCAGAGTTGTTACCACAAGTAGAGGAAGAACAAGGATGGTGGGCGTGTTCACTGCAATAAACATTAGTACACTGAAATTATGGGTGGAGCTTGTAAACATGGTCATGCATATTCAAAGGCCATGATATTATAGGTGGAGCTTGTGTACATGACATGTACATGGTCATGCAAATATTATGTGTGGAGCTGTGTCCATTTACACGAATATTCATGGATTTTAGAATTGCTGCCATTGCTACTGATCAGTGCAATCATGAATATTCACACAAGTCAAATAATGGGCACAGCTTGTGTCTATGGTGTTGTCATGAATATTCATAAAACATGAGATTAGCAGGAAAATGTTTAAATGGAATTGTCTAGAACTGTTCATGAGACATTAGTTTACACTGAACATGGAAATTGTAAAAAATAGTTCCATGCAGTTCTGCTAACAGGACAATTTGCATTTTTGTAAAAAAAAAAAAAGAAGAGAAGTTTGATAACTTGAGCATATTAACTGTGATAGAACTATTTTAGTTTGGTACATGCTTATTTAATAGCATTTAACCCATATGTGTCAGAATTGGTTTGTATAAAATATGCATTTCATCAATGCCATTTGCTTTATTTTCAACCAATATTTTTTTCTTTCTTTTGTATTATAGTGGAAGTTTAAACCTATATTGGCCTGATAAGCTCTTGATTTATCATACAGGGAATTAACTCTAGCACGTGCACTGTAAGTTTGACATGACCAATCACTCCACTCACTCACTTGTTGATTTTGTTTTGCAATGGTATATTTAGATTTCTAACACCCTAAAGGCCCTGCAGTCTGCTTGCTATATACAAGTCCTGCTTTGCTCATGTATTCATTATTTATTTTTAAGGGTATTTTGTAACCGCTTTATATGAGTGCATAATATGTAATATATGCATAATTCATATAAAGAATTTATGTTTTGAGTGTTAAAATGAAATGTGTTCAGATCAGGTATTTTTTGGTCGTACGTTTTGTCTAGAATTGGGAGGTACTGTACAAAAAGATGTTTTTTTATGTATGGCAGTAAAATACTTGAATTGGAAGGGAAAAAGAAATGTGCGACTGATATTGTACATTGTATTAAAGGATATTATAATTGTTTCCCAATATGTTCTTTAACTGCATATAATTCAACTGTGTGCAGATTGGAGATTTGTGTGCGTGTTGTTTTTGGGGGTGGGTGCGGTGGGAGGAGGCGATAACTACCAAACAACAATCTCAGTCTATTAGATCCGTCCACTACTTGTGTTGATATGCAATATGTATACATTGGCAATATAAGGAGGGAGCTCACTTGGATAATCGTAGGAACCAATCAGATTGCAGATCTTGACAATTTTTATACACGGTTTAATATGAACTTGCGGTGTAATTTAGTATGTACCATCTCTTCTGACTGCTGACCCATACGGCCTGGGTTCGAGCCCCACACAAGCCAACACCATGATTTTCGAAACCAAATTAGGTTTAAGGCATACACGACTTTATTTCTTTAAAACTTGCAAGTTTCATTTTTGCAATCAATAATATTGTAAGTATTAGCATACCAGTAGTTGAAAGAAATTTGTGTATGCATATTATTAACTATTGATTACATGGCCACCGATGGTAACATTTGGTACCAACGAGGCCACCGATACTACCTCAGGTGTAGAGTTGCGGGAAGATTGGTTACCAACATTCTACCTATCGGCAACTGACGGTGACCGATGGTAGCCGATGTTTACCAAGAGTGCTTTCGGTAACCGTTGGGAGAACCCTGAACGGACCCAATATTGTATTTAAACATTTGGTAGAATAAGGAATAAATACTGAAAACTTCTCACTTGCATAATCGTATAAATATTGAAAACTTTTATTTAATTCTATGCAAGCAGGTGTTAATGTCCAACTGATACTGGATTAATAAATCAGTATGCTAATTTTAATGCTTGATACAAACTTCAAAATATTTGAAAAGTATTATACACAACTACTATGGAATAGATCTGATTGGTTCCTTGTCAGTATAGATCTGTGGTGTTTTATATATGTACATATAAACTCATATATGTTTTTATTTTTCTACTTTCTTTTTTTTTTTTTTATAAATAATTATAAATAATTTACATTACATTATTTTCAAATACGTTATTTATTTTATTTAATCCAAGTATCACATAATTTTTTATGTACCAGTACTTACATTTTTATGGTCAGTGCATATAAATAGATAGGAAAAGCCAATGATTGTGACACTTTAACTAGCAGCTTTTTATAACATTTCTTATCATACTGGGGAGACATATTGTTTTTAGCTTGGATGTCTGTCTGTCTGTGACAAGCCGGTCTCCACCATATCTCTTGAACCGATTGAGGGATTTGAAAATAACTTGCCACAACTGTTAACCATATCGAGACGACTTCCAACCACGTCCATTCAAGGTCAAGGTCACACTTAGAGGTCGAAGGTCATATGCACTATATTTCGTGTCCTCTCCATATCTCTTGAACCGCATGAGAGATTTTGAAATAACTTGGCACAAATGCTCACCTTATTGAGACAACGTGCAGAGCACAACTTTCAGCCAGGTTAGTTCATAAATTATGGGGGGAGACATGTTTATGTTACAAAAACAACCCTGTCTAGTATTTAAAACAAGATACTCCAGTATTGCATGGCAATACATGATGTCCCCTACCAGTCAGATGTTAGACAGTAAATGTTTTTTTGTTGGACCAGACCAAACTACGATTTAGACAAATAACAAAGGCATGCTACATTTCCCAACCTCAACGAAATAAAGTTTGAGTACATAATCTTCCTTACCAATTTGTAAAAGATATACCTCACTTTTCTTTTTAATCCAGTAAGTTTACAAACATGTTACAAATATAATAAAACAAGAAATAAAGTACATACGCAAAGAAATTAACATCAATTTCAAGTCATGTATTAAATACAACTCTATTTGAAGGGAAGTAACTATCAAATATTTATTATGTATAAAGATAGACACATTAAGCTTCCTTATTCAGCTGTATAACGACTAATTCTGTTACCATAGCAACCACAATTTTGGCCATATCACCAAATAAAATTGTGTGCAAAGTCTACATATGTTCCTCTACCTATGTACCAAGTTTTATGAGTTATAGCATGATCCTATTTAAAAGTTTTGTATGCAATTGTTTTATTATTTTGTTGCCATAGCAACCACAATTTTGGCCATATCAACAAAGTTAAATAACGTGCATAATCTCCTTATGCCCCTCTACCATATGTAAAATGTTTCGTGAAAATATCTTTTATACAAGTTATCTCAGGATTTAGTTTTCCGGACGGACCGACAGGTTTTTTACTTTTATGTTGCCATAGCAACCACAATTTTGGCCATATCAACAAAATTAAATAACTTGCATAACCTTATGCCTTTCTACCATATGTAAAAGGTTTCATGAAAATATCTTTTATACTTTTTTACGTTATCGCAGGATCCGGTTTTCCCGACGGACCGACAGACGGGAGGTAAACCTATAGTACCCTCCGGTGACACACCGGTAGGGGACTAATAAGGATACATAAATCCCATTTTGCTCTTTATTATCAATTTTTCAAGTATTTTCGTCAATGATTATTTCAGCGAGGAGTTAACGATAGAAGTAAACGTTTCACAAGATTTACTACTTCACAGTTTCAGACAGATCGGTAGTTTCCTATCTGTTTATTTTACATGGTAGTCTAGCTCTTTATTCGTTGATTGAATGTACCTCACGAATTTATCCATTTTACATGCATCACATTTTACATGGAAGATTATGCAAATAAATATTTGTTTTGATAATAACCTGGTGTTTCTCGTCATTACCTTATACTGATTTTAAAAGTTGTATCAACACATATATTCGCAACTCTTGGCAAGCCGCTTGGGTCTTGTCGGTGTGAACAATAAACTCCATTTCATTAAATCGTTACTCGGAGAATGGCGTCCTTCTAGTAGACCCATTTGTCGAGAGGATGTTGTCCTAGCCAGGGTCAGGATAGGGCATACACGTTGTACTCATTCATATTTATTACAAGGTGAGCAGTTGCCAGAATGTATAACCTGTTTTGCACCGTTAACGGTCAAGCATCTTGTTGGAATGTGTAGCCTTTGATCCTATGCGACAAAGATACTACACAGTTAATACTTTGAAAGAGTTATTTGATACTACATATTTTGGTCTTTTTAGATTTCCTTAAAGAAATCAGACTTTATATTTTCCTAAATATATTAACTTGTTTACAAGCCCGTTGACGGGCATTTGGCGATTTACATATATACATAGTTTATATTGCTACCATATCATCCCTTATTTATAGATAGTTTTATCTTTATACGTTTACATTATTTTTAATTACTACTTCATTCTTTCATGATTCATCGTTTTTTTGCGCACTATATGACCTATTTATGTGTCGGCGTGCCATAAAATACCATTCATTCATTCTTGTCATTTCACTTATGCAAATTGTATGACCTAGAGTATGCCCGAGACATTTACTAGCTCCCTGGTATTCACAGAGAGGGGAGACCAACACATCATGCACATGGCTTAAAGAAAAGGTATACTCTCTGCCAGTTATTTTCTTGACCTAATTTTCTGTGGGGACTTTGGTTTTAAAGGGACAGAGGCAACCTTGATTTTTTTTAAGCTCACAGTGTCCCGTAAATAGTTTTTCTACATAACAAAAAAAACTCACATATTTGCAAACAGTTATTAATAATTATCGAATCAAATTGTATTTGCTTATTAACTGTGTGTTGATTATATTGCATCAATAATCAAACTGGTAGAATAATGAATACATCAACGAGTTTATCTTTAGCTCGGCTTTTCACCCGTGTGGTTAGGGGCAAATAATAGGGCCACTGCAGATCCCGTTGGAGGGGAAGGCAGAGGGGTAGAACCCCCCCAAATTCATGTTCATTTTATTTTTTGTTCATGCTCATTAAAGGTCTTCATCATGACCTGCAACGTAACCAAGCTCATAACTGGCTGAAATAAGCACACGGCAGGCGACACAAGTGTTCTGTGGAACACCCTTCTAGTTAAGCGTTTTGATATGGTCCAGGCTGGGATCAAACTTCTTAGTTTGAGTTTTGACTATTGAACTACAGTGCCCCCACTTTCAAGCTCTGTATTTACTCGATGTCAGTTTTACTCAGTTACTTGTGGAGAATTAAAAATCGGAAATATTTATTATTCCTAATATTTAGCATTTGTTTTACTAATGATTAATGCATAATACTCAAATATGAATAATATGCAAAACATATTCCTTTAAAATAGTTTGCGGAACGTCGGTAGTTCTACCCAGGTGTCATTCTGTGAAGAAAATTGCCTGGAGAGTCACCTGGGGTCTTCCTCTACCAATGGAAGCTGGAAAAGTTGCCATATAACCTTAGCTGTTGGTGCAAATATATACAAGAGCTGTCGGTGAACAGCGCAGCTCGACTATTCGATTTTTCGGAGAATAATAAATTTATAGCTAGTATATACCATCAGAAAACAAGGCTACAACAATTTGGGGTGGGGTTGGGAGCACAACATAACTATGTGTAAGAATTGACCAAAACTACACAGACATACGTAAAAAAAAAAAAAATCGAGTTTTGAGTGGAGTGCGGGGTGAGGGTGGGAGAGAGGCGGGGGTGGATGGGGGTGGTGAGGGCAACATATATGTGTAAGAAGCTATGTAATAATTCACCAAAACAACAGAAAAATATGAAGAAAAAAATAAAAAATCGAGTTTGAGTGGGGATGGGGTAGAGGCGTGGGGTGGGGAGGGCAACATGTGTAAGAATTGACTAAAACAACAAAGAAATATGTAAAAAAAAAAAATCAAGTGGGGCGGGATGAGAGGTGGGGATGGTGGGGGGGGGGGGGGGAGGGTTGGGGGCGGGGAGGGGGCAACATATATGTGTAAGAATTGACAAAAGCAACACAGAAATATGTAAAAATAAATAAAAATAGTTACAAGTGGGGGTGGGGTGGGAGGGAGCGGGGGGAGAGGCGGGAGGGAGTTGGGGGCTGGGGGGAGCGTGCAACATATATGTGTAAGAATTGACTAAAACAACAAAGAAATATGTAAAAAAAAAAAGGGGGGGGGGGGGCAGGGGCAACATATATGTGTAAGAATTGACAAAAGCAACACAGAAATATGTAAAAAAAAAAAAGTTTCAAGTGGGGTGGGATGTGGGGGAGAGGCGGGAGTGGGTTGGGGGTGGGGGGAGGGGGGCAAAATATATGTGTAAGAATTGACTAAAACAACAAAGAAATATGTAAAAAAAAAAAAAGTTTCAAGTGTGGTCGGGGGGAGGAGGGGGTGAGAGGCGGGGTGGGCGTTGGGTGATGGGAAGTTTGCAACATATATTTGTAAGAACTGACAAAAGCAACACAGAAATAGGTAAAAAAAAAAAGTTTCAAGTCGGGGGCCGGGTGGGGTGGGGGCGGGAGGTGATGGGATGAGAGGCGTGGGGGGTAGGGTGGGGTTGGGGCGGGGAGGGTTGCAACATATATGTGTAAGAATTTACTAAAACAACACAGAAATATGTAAAAAATAAATAAATAAAAGGTGTGGAGGGGAGTGGGGTGGGGGGGGGGGGGGGGGGGGGGGGGAGGAGGGAGCCCATGACCCAATATGGGTGAAGTAACAAGATGCATAATGCTATAAAAAATCCCAAACCAAAATTATAGATATATACATGCTTACATGCTAACCTAGATCTGCATTTATTGCACATTTTATGGGCTATCACAATTTGGGTTCCATGGGAGCCCAGAATTTCCAGAAGACAAAATTACTTATCCAACCCTTTACAACATACTATAAGGGAACCAATTCCAAAATTTAGTTCAGCTAGGACAAAAATGTAAGAGATATAGACCTGTAAACACAGCTTACACGCAAAATTTGATGTGAAACAGACATATTTTAAGGGCTATCAGAATTTGGGTTCCATGGGAGCCCAGGGGTTACAGGAACCAAAATTACTTAAGCAGCCCTTACGATAATCCTATAAGGAAGCTAATGGCGAAATTGGGTTGTGCTAGGATAAGAATTGTAAGAGATATAGACTTGTAAACACAGCTTACACGCAAAATTTGATGTGAAATGGGACACATTTTATGGGCTATCATAATTTGCGTTCCATGGGAGCCCATGGGTTACAGGAACCAAAATTGCTTAGGCAGCCCATAAGATAATGCTACAAGGAAGCCCATGAACAAATTTGGTTGTGGTAGGATAAGAAATGTAAGAGATATAGACTTGTAAACAGAGCTTACACGCAAACCTTGATGTGGGACGCCGACGCCAACGCCGGGGTGATTACATAAGCTCTCTTATTCTTCGAATAGTCGAGCTAAAAATCCATTTCAATTCCTTGAAAGTATGACGATAAAAACTTTGCCAGTTTTTCAGTAAATATTTATTGTCATAAAATTATCATATATACATGTACATTACGGCAAAAATCAATATCTAGGCTAAATACCTCAATCCTTTTCTTCCTATGTCAAATAACATTAAAGTTTAACATCAAAGACATGCCAAGATCACATGGAGTACCTTTAAACATATCAACATGTCTTATTAACAACAGCATTCCCCCACAATACATTATTACCAGAACTTTCCCCGTGGCAATAAATTAACTCCGTCAAGAGTCCTTAGGTTTAAATATGTCAAATCCAAAGTTCCGTCAAGAGTCCTTAGGTTTAAATATGTCAAATCCAAAGTTCTTCTTAAAGAAGCTTGCATCGTCTGGACTGTACCCGGATGCCGTCGGGGATTTAGGCTTCGTTGGAGATGACCATGGCCAGAGTTTAGACATCTTGGAATCAGCCGAGGGCTTGTCCGTTATACTTGGTGACCCATCTGGAATTTTATTAAACCTTTTAACATATTTTGAATTGCAAACAATGGTATGAACTAATCTTAAGAAATCTACAAGAAAATGTTCTGCTAGAAAACGCAATTGAGCCTCACCATTGTCAAAATTTTGTGAATTTTGACCGTTTCATTTGGTTTACTTAATATTCGTCTTTGTTTCAGTATTAGATTAAATATTACTTACATGTAATATTAAAGAAACTAACCCGCCGAATAACGACAGAATTAAACTACAAAACTGTTGATCTATCCAGTTGTTTAGGTCATAATGTATATGGGCCGATTAGAAGTAAGGTTTACTGACAGGTTAAGATACCCATGCTTGAATATGCTTAAAATGAATAACTCTTAATTCGACGCTCCAGTTTTGAGGTTTGGTCTGGCTGGTTAAAGCCATTTATATTTTGTCTATAGAGTTTTGATTCTCACATATATAAGTTACCTAGTCATCAGCAGTAACGGTGTAAATATTTTATCAAATGTGGCTGTTGTTGGCGGAATAGCTACTTTAAACAAGAAGTCAATGACCTTGAAGCTCTACTGATTGGTTTTGATAGCCAGATCAGCATTCCTGTGAAGTTTCATGAAAATCTGTCCTGTAGTTTCAGAGTGGTCGCTACAAGTTTTTACTATATAACTCCATGTAAACAAAGACGGCCGCTATGTTTAATGTCAAATCAAAATAATTTTCAACAATGACTAACATCATGTCATGCTGATCATTTTAGAAAAAGTCCCATTTGTTTTTTAAAGATGGTGGCCATCTTGAATTTCCGTCTGACCTGACATTTTGCTAGGATCAACTAGACATCGCGAGAAAAAATTCTTTTAAGTTTCATGAAAATCCTTCAAGTAGTCTCAGAGGAGTAGACACCACAAGTTTTTCCTATATCACTATGTAACCAAAGATGGCCACTGGAGGCCATGTTTGACATCCTATCAAAATCAACTTTGGTTAGGACCAACTACATGTCCTGTCAGTCATTTTGGTAAAGGTTCCAAATCATTATCACTTACGAAAAGTAGTCGCCACAAAATCGCATTTTTGTAATCTATTTTAAGCCATGGCAGCCATCTTGAATTTCTGGCCGACCTGAAAGTTTGCTAAGATCAACTAGACATCAAGAGCAATATTCATGTGAAGTTTCATGAAAATCTGTATAGTAGTTTCAGAGGAGTAGTTGCCACAAAAAAAGTTTACGGACGGACAGACGGACGACGCACCTCGGCATAAGCTCTGCTTTTTTGATCAGTCGAGCTAAAAAGAGAAATTCAATACCAAATTTCGGGGTGGGCCAAAACAATTGGGGGTAATCGGAGTAAAAAAATTAAATAACAATCTCCCAATATACACAAAACTAATGCATTATGGATAAGAAATGCAACTGCCAGCAGAATGGGAAGCTCTTCTACGACAATTGCCGGTTAAACCGAGGAAAGCATGCTCAAGTGGTGTAGAGGATGTGTGGTACAAGTCTACATGTGTTTATGTATGAACTTGAAGTGTGATCATTGCAGTCAGTTTTTAACTACAGTCAGGTTATCCCATGTGTTTACACATGAAGAGGTGAACTTGTTAGGTGTTCAACATCATTTTTCAGCATACTTAGGGTTTATGTATGACAATCGATTTTTAGTGGTGGAGGCAGACCACCCACTTAACCAGTACTGTAAACCTTCTGCCATCTTTAAGAATCGACATTTCCTCATTTACAAGTCGAGCTCCCATTGGGATTTGAATCCAGTGGTGAGAGAGAAGGTTTCAAACGCAGCATATTTACCCTCTCGGACAAGGATGTACTATGAAGTTGTAGAGTGATTACTAGAGTCAGATATCACTGTGGTCAGTATCTAACTATAGCTGATCTACCACATGTGGTTGTAGAGATGGAGTGACCACGCGGGTCAGCAGTGATCACTGTGGTCAGTACATACCTATAGCTGGTCTGTCACATGTGGTTGTAGAGGTGGAGTGACCGTTTGGGTCAGTTGTGGTCACTGTGGTGCAAGTGCGGCCATTTTCCGTCTTTTTGACTATCTTCTCCACTGACCCATCTGGGTGGCGAACTGTCTGAACTGTCTCACCACTCCACTATTATTTATGAAAAGAAACCGACATATATCGTTTTAAAATGGCATAAAACAATTAGTTCTCAAGTGTATATATTGTAGTTAAAGGAACATACAGCAATCTTGATTTTTTTTTAAAAACTTGCAACATTGGTTTAGGCTTTCTTTAAATAATCGGATAAATAAAATGCAAATGTAAGAAAGGTGGATAATTATAAACCTTTTTTTTTTACAATTTTAAGCAACTATTTCACTCCAAAACTTAGAAAATCGCAAGGGTGCCTCCCCAAATTCTGAAAAAAAACACACCTAGTTCAGTATTTTACATTATACTCACTGAATAAAATTGGTATGATGCACAGAATAGCTTCTCATAAAATAGTTTAACCCAACTCGCTTAATAAATTCAATACAACTTGAAAATTTACAAATCACTATTTTAATAGTTTAAAGCAAAATGTGTTCAGCATGGAGAGAAAGTAGGTTCGGGCAACAAAAAGTGATATATTACATATCCAACCAAATACTGTAATAAAAGGAACTTCGTTTTTGACTATAAACATAATAAATGTAAACAAATCATGCAAACTGAGGAGACTATTCATTAAATGTGGGGGCTGGCGTGGCGCAGTCGGTAGCGCGGCGGATTTGTAACCGGAGGCCCCGGGTTCAATCCTCCGTGGTGCCACTGAGTTCCGTCGGTGTGTTCTTGGGCAAGACACTTTACCTTAGCCTCGTCCGTCGGATGGGGACGTAAACCGGGCGGTCCCCTGTATCGGTCTATCCTCCGAGCACGTTAAAGAACCATAGGAATCTATTCGATAATAAGAGTAGGGCAGGTTCCCGGATTCCTATGTATCATTCCCCTCTCTCTGGGGCGGCTCTAAATAACCTATACTGTGTTGATGAGCCGTTAAACAACATTCAATTCAATTCAATTCATTAAATGTGGTAGAATTAGGCCATCCTTAAAACAAATATTTGTTGGCTGTTTCCCGACCCAGGATTTCATAAATGGATAGGTACCGGTAGGTAGGTGATTTTTACTAGGTGTTTTTCTTTTGCCAAGGACAGTCAACACCTTAAGATATTAAAAACAAGAGGCCCAAGAGGGCCTGTGGATGCTCTACTGGCTAACATGGCTCTTATAACATCAATGAAGCGAGAGACTGCCATTTAAGTTTTTTGGAAAGTTTTGGGCAAAATACAGCTTTTCAACTAAATCAAGGGCCATAACTAAAGAATCTGGTAAAGTTTGGTAAAGATCAGATGAAAAATGAAGGCCCTACCGTATTAATGAGGCAAAATATAGCATGTTTAACTAAATCAAGAGCCATAACTCCTCTGTTACTGGTCCGACTGGTCCAACATAGAGCTAAACATCGAACTTCACCGAGCTTTTATTGACATTAACAATCTGATCAAGTTTGGTAAAGATCGGATAAAAAATAGTCTTAATGAAGCAAAATATAGCATTTTGAACTAAATCAAGGGCCATAACTCCATTGTTACTGGTCCGATATGAATGGTTTTCAAACTTGTCCAAGCTTTCATTGATATAAACAATCTGATAAAGTTTGGTAAAGATCGGATAAACAATGAAGCCCCTATCGTCTTAACCATGCAAAATATAGCATTTTTAACTAAATCAAGGGCAATAACTCCGCTGTTAATGGTCCGATCTAGCTGGTTTTCGAACTTGTCCGAGCTATCATTGATATTAACAATGTGTGCAAGTTTTGTAAAGATCAAATAATAAATGAAGGTGCTAGAGTGTTCACAAGGCTTAATATGGCATTTTTCAGCAAAACAAGGGCCATAACTCCTGTGAAATTATTTCAATCATGCTGATTTTCAATCTTGTTTGAGCTTTCATTGATATAAAGACACTGGCAAAGTTAAGTAAAGATCCGATTAATATTGAAGGCCCTAGAGTGTTCACAAGGCAGAAAATAGCATTTTTCAGAAAAAACAAGGGCCATAACTCCGGTGTTACTGATCCGATTTAGCTGGTTTTCGAACTTGCTCGAGCTTTCATTGATATTAACAATCTGTGCAAGTTTGGTAAAGATCAAATAATAAATGAAGGTGCTAGAGTGTTCACAAGGCTTAATATAGCATTTTTCAGCAAAAGAAGGGCCATAACCCCGGTGAAATTATTCCGATCTGGCTGGTTTTCGAACTTGTCCGAGCTTTCATTGATATAAAGACACTGGCAAAGTTTCGAAAAGAATCGATTAATAATGAAGGCCCTAGAGAGAGGCAAAAGTTGACGGACAACGGACAACTCGCCATCCCATAAGCTCTGCTGGCCTTCGTAGAGCTAAAAACTAGTGTGTTTTTTTAAGAAAAATCACATGTCTCCCCTCACCAAGCCCACTGCACAAACCTAGTTGAAATAAGTTTGATAGTGAATAGGGCGCAACCTTGTTAAGATATGTTTGGTTGTGAAATAGGGAACATTTTTGGATAACATTTTAGACTGGAAAGACAAAAGCAATAGTAAATCAAAAGGTCAATAACCTTGAAGCTCTACCAATAGGTCAAGTAGTTTCAGAGGAGTAGTCGCTACAAGTTTTTACTATATAACTTTATGTAAACAAAGATGGCCGCTGGCAGCCATGTTTAATGTCAAATCAAAATAATTTTCAACAAGGACCAATATCATGTCATGCTGATCATTTTAGAAAAAATCCCATATCAATATCACTTATAGTTTTCAAAAAGTATTTTCTACAAATTTGTTTTTTATTAAATTATTTTTTTAACTCATTTTGGAGGCACGACTCTTTAGCGCTGCTAAATATTATTCAACTAATCTGCATACCCCAGATCCATCATTTGAGAACGAAGAAAAAGTGTTATTCCAACTGCTCCTTGTAGTAGATGATACTGGTTGCCATGACGATGCGTCCCTTTCCCCACACTCACAGTCTGGAGACTGGTTTCCTACAAGCAGAAAGTACACGTATATCACGGACTGGTATAATAGGATTATTATTACAGGATCGTGTTTTGGAAGCTTGCATTACCTCATGATCAAGTGGACATGCTGTATTTGAGAAGATCTCACAAGAGGCTTTAGCCTGTGGTCCTAAAGCAAGAACCTGGAAATACGTCACGGTCATACGTTGTCATCGTGATCTATTTTTAGTAGGAAAGTGATACATAATCAGTTACTGATAGTGGCATTACAGTTTTTTTAACCCTTAACCCACTAAGCACGCCTATGTAACTTGCAGTCTAATCAGGTTTACAATGTCCATCAGTCATTTCCCACAAAACACCCCTTTGTCACATAAATGGTATGGTCTTTTTCAAAGAAAGAACAATCCATTATATATATGTAGGGGTTAAGACATTTTAAGAAGGTACTAGGTAAACTACATATTTAATAGGATTGAAAATTCAAGATGGATCACCAAAATGTTCAACCAACCGATGATCGATCATTAATCTATTAAACATGGCTTCCATATGACACCAGTGTAAGCCTTTTTCAGACTAGAATGAAGACATTTCAAGTGTTCTGGTCATTAAGGAATTAAATGAAACCGACCAGACATTTATTTTAAGTATACAGTGATAGCCCTTTAGAGATATATGATTACTTGTTGCAAAATAAAAACTTATTTCATTCTCTTGTACATGTTTGCAACAACCAAGTAAACTCGATTCCAATTTTTTTTTGATTAATCGAAAAAAAGGCTTAACTGACCGATGCTCGATCAAATTCATTAATCGGAACAGCACTGATATATAATAAATGTGTATTATCAACTTGGACTTGGAGGCGAGCTCTACGAATTATGGGTATCAACAAATGTCAAAATGTCCAAGATCTACTTTGTTTTGGTATGAAATGTCTAATGGTGAAATGCTTTAAGGCAGAAACTTTGATAGTGAAACTGGCTAGGAAGGTCAAAATTTTCAAAAATTGTACATAGTTAGCAAATGTACATTTAAATATAGTAATCAAACATATCAAACATGCATACATTTACTAATACTTACCAATTTCTCTATCTTCAAATGGTGGTCGGAACCCTGGAAGAGAGCCAAACTGAAATGAATCAAAACATGATGGTACAATCAGTCTGTTTTCAGATTATTTTTTTCCCTGAAAAAAAAAATGTGTCTAAAGATGTCATAAAACAAGAGGTCAATGACCTTGAAGCTCTACTGATAGGTTTTTATCACTTATAGTTTTCAAGAAGTATTCGCTACAAACTTGAAAAACTATTTTTAGCCATGGTGGCCATCTTGAATTTCTGGCCGACCTGAAGTTTTGCTAGGATCAATTAGACACCAAGAGCAACATTCGTTTGAAGTTTCATGAAAATCCCTCAAGTAGTTTCAGAGAAGTAGTCGTTACAACTTTTTACTAAATAACTCTATGTAAACAAAGATGGCCGCTGGCAGCCATGTTTAACCTCGAATCAAAACGGTTTTCGAGAAGGACCAACATCATGTCATGCTGATCATTTTAGAAAAAGTCCCATATCAATATCACTTAGAGTTTTCAAGAAGTAGTCGCTACAAACTTGTTTTTTAAAAATCTATTTTTAAATTTTGTGGCCATCTTGGATTTCACATCAACATGAATTTTTGCTAGGATCAACTAGACTTCATGGGAAACATTTCTGTAAAGTTTCATGAAAATCCATTCAGTAGTTTCAGAGGAGTAGTCGCTACAAAAAAAGTTTACGGACAGACGGACGACGGACACCGCGCCACGGCATAAGCTCTGCTGATCTCTGATCTCTGATCAGTAGAGCTAAAAACTGATTGACAGAAAAAGTCTAAATATGAACTGCTGTTTAACCCTTAATCCACTGAGCACAACTATAATAGCCTTTGCGTCCATTGTAAACCCAGAGAGTAACTCGCAGGCTGATCAGGGTTTACAATGTATGGCTGCTTATCAGTCATTTCCCCCAAAACACCCCTTTGTCACATAAATGGAATGGTCTTAATTCAAAGAAAGAACAGTCCATTATATATATGTAGGGGGTTAACAGGTTAAGGGTTAAACAACACAGAACTTTGCTTATTTAGAGTCACTTCCAGAGATCATTCTTTTCTTACCTGAAAGTGTTCGCTCTTGGCAGATTTTTTCCCCCCCCCCCCCAAATGGATTTAGAAAAAAGTCCCAGTTTAAATTTGTTCATAGCTTTTTTGCTTACCGTAAAAGACATAATTGGTATTAATACCTTTAACACCATTTGTGTGTATTCAATATGATACAATATCATTAAAGTATATGATTATGTACTCTTTCAATCTATATTCTTATAGATTTTTTCAATTTAACGATTCCCCGATGCTAAATTTCCCAATTTTCAGGTCCCTGTCCAAATTTTTAAAGAAACTTGTTGATTATATGAAAATCCCCGCTTTTTTCCTTCTTAGTGAAACAAAGAGCCAGAATTATGTTATAAATTAGGCAATCAACAATTAGTGATATAGAGGGACATAAGGTCATCAGTTGTTATGAGTATATGAAGTTTGGGAACAACTCATTTAAAACCGTTCGAGGAATTTTAGAAATGTGTTACGCGATGGAACAAAAATATGTTATGCGACATGACTGGATGTTACAGACAGGGTGATTTCTATATAGACCCTATTCATTTCACTTGGTGAAAGCGGGGGCTATAATTAGAGGAAACTAGAAATGTGTCCATGGGACACGGATGCCCCCACTGAAATCAATCAGTATAAAATGTAAAATTTGACGAAAAATGGGGCCACAACTCTGGTAATACTGGGTCGATTTTGACGCCGAAACGATATGCACATCTTGACATCATAGGTAAGCATCTTGTAAAATTTCGAAGCAATCGGCTGAAAAGTATGGGAGAAGATAGACACACAAGATATTTTCACATAAAATTTGATGAAAAAGGGGGCATAACACTGGTAATACTGGGTCGAATTTGATGCCGAAACGACATGCACATCTTGACATCATAGCAGGGCTTCTAAATCGCCGGTTTATCAGTTCCCAGACCGAAATCTGTTTCTCCAGACCGTTTTTCTTTTCAAAATCTCTGTTTAAATCGGTCCAGATATTTTATCTATCGGTCGTTAAAAAATCTACAATTGCCCTTTACCCTTAAACTATGCCTTGCGGCAATATTCTTTGATCCATAACACGATTGTTTGTCACGCGCTGTGCGAAAGTAGGTCAATTTGGACTAAACCATTACCGATAGTAGGGAGTTTTCCGGAAGAGTCTATAGCTAGGTAGCATGAGACAGTATATCACGCGTTCTGTCGGTTCACTAAAGCGAGTGTTACCATCTGTAATTTCTTTGATATACCGTTAGTCGTAAGGTGTTAGCTTGTTTGCTTGTGTCGGTTTTTTTTTTTTCTTAAGTGGCCAAAGCTGGGACTGAAATTTGTTTGCGTCATTAAAAAAAATTAAATACCGAGCGGTGTTACTTGTTTGTTTGCTTTTTTTTTACAATAACTTTAAGTATAATATTAATGACATTAATTAAGGAAAGTGATCAAACAAAGTGTTAGAACCGACAAATGAACTCGACTGCCTCTAAATTACATTGGTTACCATGGTGATTCTTCACGCGACTTCCGGTTTATTAGACACTTCCGGTTCAATTCCTCAAATGATCAACAATTTTAATATTGAGTGAAAATTATTCATTCAGTAAAGCGAAGACATGATGTCAGTCATTAAAATGTACAAATTGTGATAAAGTAAGTTATAAATAATACAAATATAATACAAACATAAATTTTAGATAGTTCTCTATATGAATGACTAAACGGAAAAAATGCATGGTGCAGCTGACATGGTGGGTGGGGTACGGCGATTTTCAAAATAAGTGCGATTCTTACGGCAGTAAAAAAACCTGAACCGATTTGCATTTTAAAATTTTAGAAGCCCTGCATCATAGGTAAGCATCCTGTAAAGTTTCGAAGCAATCGGTTGAAAAGTGTGGGAGGAGATAGACACACAATATATTTTTATGTAAAATTTGACGAAAAGGGGCCATAACTACGGTAATACTGGATCGATTTTGACGTTGAAATGATATGCACATCTTGACATCATAGGTAAGCATCAAGTCAAGTTTCAAAGCAATCTGTTGAAAAGTGTGGAAGGAGATAGATACACAAACTTTTCGCGACACTAGGACGGAAAGACGGACATGGCTAATGCTATATGCCCCCTTACCATTCGGTGGTGGGGGCATAAAAATGTTTAAAACTGCAACTTTATAGATAACCAATAAAATTGACATTGGAAAACAAAATGACTTACAAAGGATGGGAACACTCTTGGTGACCAGGTAGTGTGCCACGGCGGAGATAGAGTACTCTCCCCTGCCACATCTCCGGGTGGAGATAGAGTACTCTCCCCTGCCACGTCTCCCGGTGAGTTTGAAGGTGCCTTCTGACCAGATACATTTTCAGGTTCCTTCAGCATCTGGTCTCTTGGATCGTTATTACCGGGTGGGGGCAGGTTGCCGGACATGCTCGGCGGATGAAATTCTTAAATTATACAAATAATATAAATCAACTAGTTTGGTCTGGAAAACTCAGCGACTCGACTAGGTTTTGTTGTATAAATCATTAATATTAATTATACATGTATCTGCATTTTAAAAAAAATCTTATTTATATATACTGATGCTGAAATTTTTAGGAAATTTCTGAGGATTATTAGAATGTCTGTAAATGTCTCAACTTTGACCTTCACCTTTAAGTTCAAGGTCATGACTTAACTGAAAAAATGTCTTGAATGACCGTTTGCGATAGGATTGGCAGAGACTTGGTAGGAAGCTTGACCAGAATGAGGGGATTTCAATGTCCAAAATTTGACCATCACCTTCGAGGTTAAGGTCAGGAGAAAGTTTTGAGTCTGAAAATTTGCCATGAAAAATGAAGAAGACATGACAAAAAAAGTTTGCAAAGAACATACATGGAGGCGGCCATCTTGGAACAATGATGTCATCGCGCCTTTTTACCTTATATGGCATAATGACAAAATACATTTGAAAGCAAAGAAAATCACTGCGCAGATTGATGAAAAATAAATATACAGACGTAAACTGTATAAATTGTATGCTTTTTTTCATTTGCAGTGATTTTCTTTGCTTTAAAAGACATTTTGTCAATATACCATATATGGTAATAAGGCGCGATGACATCATCGCTCCAAGATGGTCACCTCCTTTTATGTTTCTTTGCAAATGTCCAATAGGTCATATCTCCTTAATTTTTCATGGCATTTTGATAATTCTTCCAGCTTTTTAAAAGTTTTTTTCAGAGCCCTTTAAAATAAAATAAACCTTGTTGAAAATAAAGCATCAACCACTTTAATAATAACCAATCAGTTTTGAGTATTTTAATAATAATTATTTTAGGTTCTCGAGAGTTAATTACAAGATGAAACAAGCGTTTTAGTTTCGTTATCACTCTCCCACTCTCCAGTGCCCTGTTATTTTACTGTTTAGTTACAGATGTTGACTTAAGGATTGAATGCGATAGTATGATCTTTCTACAGGTTACGAAAAACATCAGGCTAGTTTAGAGTGGGTGAAGACCGAAAAAATAAAGCTGTTTTAAAAATGTAAACATCAACACTGCCAACATTGCCCGCTTTTATATGTTCTCGTTTTGTTCACGAGAACATAAGTTCACCAGACCATACAACTGCACTTCGGTTGGTTTAGCTCCGCCAGCAAAGTAAATGTTTTTCATTGGGAATTAAAATGCAACGTCTTAAAGTGGTTCATTTAAGGGCAATGCAATAGAAATGTAAGAAGGTATTTATATAAAAACAGTTGCCTAATAAAATACCAATAGATATGGTTGAGTCTCCAAACTGTTTGAACATCTCATCCATCTGTCTCGTCATCTCGCGAAAATGTTCATCGAAGCCAGAGCCAAAGAACCCAGAGAAAATCTTGTCAAACATTCTATGCCCTTCATCTTTGTTGTCATCCATAGTTTCCACTAGGAACACAAGTTCTCATCAGCTGTAGCACAAAGCAACAAATTAATGTCAGAGATTTTTTGTGATTTTTTTTGTTCTCAATTTTTTTTCCTAAAAGATCCACAGGGGGAAAAAAAGAGAAGAAAAAGAATGAAACTGTTTTTAATTAAAAAAAGTCTGGAACATTTTAAGTAGGTTTCTTGTAATGGTGTTAGTTACATCTTTAGAAATATCTTTTGATTTTACATTAAACATGATCGCATGGTTGTTTGTTTGTATGGTGTTTTACGTCATTTTCAACACATGTAAGGTTATATATGACGGTCGATTTTTTGTGGTGGAGGCTGACCACCCACTTTTTCTGAGATGGTTGTTTATTTTGCAGGACAAAAATGTAGGACCGAAATACCAGATATTTTTTTATCATTTTTTTTATATATTTTTACAAAAATTAGTGTTGGAGGGTCTGAGAACTGAAAATTCCAAAAAAAAAAAGTTTTTTGCGATCAGGAAAAGGCTGAATTTCAGCCCCACTTAAATAAGTTGAAAAGGCCCTGTTTAGCATCGAGTTTCTTTATGCTGGACATAAAGTCAATTTACACTGATACACTGAATTTTATCAGCGTACAACTTATCTCAAAGTGAAGAATGATCATTTGTTATCCATTTCACACTAAATTTTTAATCCAAAAAACATTTGATAAGAAATTCATTAGTTTAAATCTAAATACTATGCATTGTTTGAACAGCAAAACATAGATCTTTACACACGGCAAGGTCATATGCGCATATATTGTGAAATATATGTTTATTACTGTCAATATATATAAATTTGCTATTCAATAGAAGATTATTTATTGATTAGGCAAGAGCATTTATTTAGAGTTTTGTTGTGGTTTATTTGGGATATTGATTTTTAAACGAGTACGACGGGCGGTCGGAAATTGTCCACACGTTTTTGATCAAAAGCAATGAGACGTCACGTGGTGCATCTATAAACGTTTCTATTGTAAAAAAAATAAATCACCCGAGACGTCAAATAAATGGGACTTACGTCATATTCTAAACTGGACTATTGGGAAAGGCCCATGGTAGGGAGAATCATCCATTTTTTTACAAAAGATTTATGTGAATAAAATCAAAATAGTTTTTAATTTTTTAAAATCAGACTTAAAATAACAGTTATTTAATTTTGAAAATAGTATGTAGTGTATGAATGTGTGGTCAAAATAGGTCATACAGGCGTATACAACGCTTATCGAGGTTTCTAGCGCACTGCTATGTAATTCTATTGAACATTTATGAATATATGCCATGATCATCTATAATGCGCTGCATTGCGCTAACTGCACAGATAAGTATTATATCTACTGGAAAGATCGTAAACCAAGCTTTATTGTGACATAGTGTCGTTTTATCCTTTCGCACTACTTTTTATGCAATCGGTGTCCAAAGTTGACCTATTTCAATCCAGTTGCTTCGGGACTATTTTCAGGAATTTCCCATTTCTCAAAATACCACTAGAAAGGCCAATCATAGCTCTTTCAGATGACATCATTATTTTTCCTGTATCTTGATTGGTTAAGCCACAGTCATGAGTTAAGCATGCCAACCTTCAACTTGCGCAACTTCCGCAAGGTGTGATTTTACATTTATTGACTGAGCAGGGGTGTAAGCTTAGATCAATAATTAAAGTTTACAAATTGGATATCATTTTAAATTTTAATCGTTCTACTTTAAGGAAAAACGGCCATTTGAATGCTTAAACCTGGTCTGAAAAACAATAAAATTTACAACGGCATACTCACTACCAGGGCTTCTAAAATTTTAAAATGCAAATCGGTCCAGGTTTTTAACTGCCGTAAGAATCGCACTTATTTTGAAAAAATCACTAAAATCGCTGTACCCCACCCACCATGCATTTTTTCCGTTCAGTCATTGATATAGAGAACTATTTAAAATGTATGTTTGTATTATATTTGTATTATTTATAACTTACTTTATCACAATTTGTACATTTTATGTCTTCGCTTTACTGAATGAATAATTTTCACTCAATATTAAAATTGTTGATCATTTGAGGAATTGAACCGGAAGTGTCTAATAAACCGGGTAGGTATAAAACGCGGACTAGCGGATTATATATGATTTTACATACATTTGAGTAATATCGTTTTTCATCAATTAGCTTAATTAATACCAAATGTTACGACTAACGCAAACAATTTCGGTCCGTCTTAAAAAAAAAAACGGTGTCAGGTTTGATCACTTTCCTTAATTAATGTCATTAATATTAAGTTATTGTAAAAAAAAAAATCAAACAAACAATTGACACATCTCGGTATTTTAATGACGCAAACAAATTTCAGTCCCAGCTTTGGCCACTTAAAAAACCAAACCGACACAAGCAAACAGGCTAACAACTTACGACTAACGGTATATCAAAGAAATTACAGACGGTAACACTCGCTTCAGTGAACCGACAGAACGCGTGATATACTTTCACTGATCACACATCAAAGGCGTGCTACATGGCTACAGACTCTTCCGGAAAACTCCCTACTATCGGTAATGGTTTAGTCCAAATTGACCTACTTTCGCACAGCGAGTGACAAACAATCGTGTTATGGATCAAAGAATATTGCCGCAAGGCATATTTTAGATTTTTTGACGACCGATAGATACAATATCTGGGACCGATTTAAACAGAGATTTTGAAAAGAAAAACGGTCTGGAGACACAGATTTCGGTCTGGGAACCGATAAACTGGCGATTTTAGAAGCCCTGCTCACTACACATGGCTTTGAATTTGGGAAAATTAAGTGCGCTTTCCTGTGAAAATGGCAAAAACAAAATGGCCCAAGAAAGACTGTATCTCTCTACTGCCTGTACACATATGGTGAAATTCAAGTGACCTTCGCCTCTCACCGCTGTGGGTTCGAATCCCACTGGGAGCTTGACTTGTGAGGAAATGTTGATTCTTACGGATGGCGGGAGGTGTATGTAAATTCGTGCCCCTTAACATATCGATCCGCGCATGCGCGTTATAGGTTGAAGGTATTAAAAAAATACTTTAATATATAACTAGATAAACATTTCAATAACTATAAACTATCAGTGAATAACCTTCAAATGCCAAAGGGAAAGTAAAAAAAGCTGGCTTAAATTAGATCATGTCAACTGATCTAAATCGGCCAGAAGCTTCCTATTGAATTTGTGCTTTCTGGTTGGGTTATCCAAATAGAGGTCCTCAGAGGGAAATGAGGCATTTGGCTGTTATATTTTATTAAAATGGAAGCGAGTGAGAAATAGACTTGACCTGTTTATTTTTTATAATTTCTTTTTAGCAAAAGTGGCACATGCTGGTAAGATTTTGTTGTATTTAAGCATGTTTAATTGCAGTATATTGACAACAGGTATTTTACCTGTTTTACCCTCATTTCCGGTGTTTTTTGTGAGTTTTGTAGACAAAGCAAACCTTGGCAATAATTGAATAGAATTTGGACATGCGCAAACAGCGTTATTTTTCACCATTTTGGGAATGGGTCCGTGACCGGTCAAATTGGGAAAAACACGCGATTTTTCTCAAAATTGGGAAAAACGCGCATTTTTTCTCAGAATTGGAAAAAAAAAATTGTTTTTGTATTTTGTTCAATTTACACAGAAAAGCAGAAGAAACGTTGAAAACCCTGGTAAAAAACTTTATTCAGAAGATTATTCTAAAACATTTTACATTTTTGGGAAGAAAAATCTGGAATTGGGAATTATTTTTTTTTCCAGATTGGGATTTTTTTTTTTTTTTACTCAAAATTGGCGATTGGGGACGGGTACCGGACCCGTCCAAAGAAGGAAAAAAAACGCTGGCAAAAGTACACAAGTGGTGTTATTATGTCAATTGTAAGAGCACAAATTCAATAGGAAATGGGGATACAGTACAGTATCCTCGGCCTCTTAGTTTTCGCACACTTAGCGATAATTGGTATCATAATATCAGTGAAAAGTATACAGTTATCCTAATAAGATACTAGATGGAATAAACTATTCAGTCTGCAGCAAAAACTACCTAGACAATTATCAAATTTAATTTACTTTTCATCCGATAAGATTTGTAAATGTATGACCTACATATTTTTTCTTACGGTAAGCCGCTTTAGTTTTCGCACACTTAATTTAATTAGTTTTTTCCCCCAAGATGCAGTGTTTTCATACGGGTAATTTTATGCAAATCAGTTGACCTGATTTTATATAAATTGCCAACACAGAAAAAAATAGCAAAGTACCCACTATTATTTTACTTTAAAAGAAGAAAACAATGCCTTGTATTTGCTTTGTGTTGTTTTAAAGAAAAAAATACATTCATCATCTCGGAAAAGAAATAGTTTGTAAATTGTTTACATCTGCTGTGTTCAAAACATGGCAGCCAACTTAGGTCACGTCAGTCACGAAAGTTTTGGGGCAAACGGTTATAATGCCACTTGCCAGATTGCTTTTTTACATAAAAACTGATATTGCATCATCGTTTTTTGCAGGTACCCGCCATTGACTTGACCCAATTCCATTTCTTATTTACGATGAAGAGGTTGATGAAAACGCAATTTGTTGATGGCTAAAGAAAGATAAAAGATCAAATCCATATAGTATTGCAAAATAATATTAATATTCCTGAATTTTCTTTTAATGGAAAAACAGAGCCCCAGATAAGAATTGGTTTGATTTGCTTAAATACCCACCTATATTTTTGTCAATTGGGTATTTTAAAATACAACTGATTAAAAAAAAGTAATTCACTCATCAAATGTTTCGTTAATTGGGTATCAACACAAAATAGTACAAATAGGTACTTACAATAGTGTACTTTTCAGATCTTTATGTTGTGTGTTGTATGAGTCTCTGTTGTGGCTTCTATTTCACATGAATTTTTACCAACACATGAGAGGTTATATGGCGCTTCACAGGCATGAACATGCCAGGCTCATCCTCTATCTAGATAAAACATGAGAAATGGGCCTACAACCTTTTCACCCTGAACTGCAGAGTTGCTGCAAATTCTATCATAGAAACTCCATTTACGCTGGAAACATAAACTGTAACTTCTAACTATGTTTTAACTGATTGTTTTATTTTCGCTGAATAGTTCACGATTCGGATTTATTCATCATCATCATTATTGACGACAATTAGCCACGGATATTTAGTTTTTCAGTCTCTAACGGTTTTAGTAACTACACGATTGCCGTCGGTTTTGTTACTGATGACAAAATATTGTTTTAATACATTGTGAACAATTGGAATTGACGGGTGAATACATATATCGATTAATTCCTCTATAATTCCCGAAACAACCCCGTCACCATCTAATGGATTTGGAATTCCAAAATACCCTACAATTTTGTTTTGCTATGTATTTATACTTGCCTTTCTACAACCTCTTTTGACGGACGCCATTTTACACGAACGCTTGAAAATTACCAAGCCACATAGTGATCTAGACTTTATTTTATATTGGACTGGTTTACGAAATTACTATTTGTTCTATAGCGACATACTGTTAAATACTCCAGTAACGTCTACTAGACGGGTTCGCTAATTAACCGGGAGAATACAGAATGACGAAGATTTGTTTACATTCTACGAAAGTCAGAGACAACGTGCGATTACAATAATGGAAAACAGTTTGTACGCACACATTTTTTAAATAATTGCTTCAATGGGATTTCATATGCTTTTTGGTACGCTTGATTTTAATTTCAGTTTGGTTTTCCATTGTTTTAATTGGGTAATTACGCAAATACGCAGCTTATCTGGGGCTCTGGAAAAAGGTATTTAATGATAAATACACCGGAAGATGGAGGAACATGCGAAATAATAATGTCCGTAGAGCTGAAAATCGCTTCAATTTTCTTTTTGATGTTTTGAACTATAGGCTTAGCAGACGCACATCAAAAGTGATGACGGAATTTACACAAGAAACGCGCGCATACGTCATTTCCTGAATCGTCCGAAATCACAAGGTGTGCGAAAACAGATGGTTCGACGATACTACTGGTTCTACCCAGGAAAAGTGGGTGGCCTGCCTCCACCACAAAAAATCGACCGTCATATATAACCTTAGATGTGTTAAACATGACGTAATACACCATACAAACAAACAAAAAAATCAAGTGACAAAGCATAACGTTACACATAAGCCACGGTAATCATGGTAATCAATACTGTATACAGTATCAGGGCTTTCCCCAGCCATTTATGGCGTGGCGGTGCCGGGCATGCCTTCAACTCAGAAAGTGACTTACCGCCACGCCTTAATGTAGCCGCGATGCTTTAAATCCCTTGCCGCGATCCCTTAATCCTATCAATATACAATTTTCCCTTACTGAACAGCTGATTACCTGGCTGTGTGTAAACTGCCTGAAGCTATGACGCGTGTTGATGCAGTAAAGGCGGTCACGTGGTACTCAATACACAGGGCTTGTGTTATGCCTGGAAGGTTATATGCTAAGTGTTAAGTAAACAAAAGATGATGAGGGGAGTGAGTGCCGCTAATTAAATTTGGTTTATTGCCCAAATTGGTCATGTTTAAAGGAGAGTAGTATCGTTGATTGGTATTTGTAACGCATGGGGCTAAGTGACGGGTTTATGGATAATGTAATTGAACGTACGTTTATCGTGTATTAGTAGGATGAATTTACGAACACTAATCAATGTTTTAATTGTCAGCTTTGTCGGTAAGTATAATGAATGAGGTAGATATTTTGTAATTATTTAATAATAACTCAATCAAGTAATTAAGTTAGCATATTTAACTGATTTTCTATCTTGATAGTTACGCTAATTAATCGATATTTTCGGGAACTTTAAAGAGAAATCGTCAGTTTGCTTATTGAAGTTCAGTGAAGATTTTGTAATGATATAATTTTTTCTTCATTAAATAATTAAGGTTGCCACCAATTGCATTTGGTATTAGAATAGCATTTTTTATTAAAAGATTTTGAAATAAAAATATAATAAAATATGTTTTTTTATTATTTCATTCATTCTTTCTGATACCAGATATACGCCAAATCTCTTCTTTTCAACTGCCATTAAAAAAAAAATTGACGCGGGAACGGGGTACCACCC